>DWHO01005060.1:0-10581 GCA_018247575.1 Eurytides lysithous rurik | reverse complement strand
TCGGGCTATGAGAGTACAAGGAAGAGTGAGTGCACCTGTGTCTGCGCAAACGCTTAGCTGATCTCTTGTAGATCGGCCGCCGTGGCCGGATTCGGTCGGGGGGACATCACATCATACACTCGGTATTAATTGAAGTATTCCTTTGACAAATTCGAAAAAAGAAAAACATAGATTTAGCGATTGGATGATGACATAAAAGGTTAAATAACAATTTTGCTGAGATGGGGCAGTTAAAAACTTTTTAGTGGACGTTTAAATTTCAGCCTGTTTAGTTTTCTAAATTACAATTTAATTTGTGTATATAATAATTTTAGTTTACATTAATTTGTCAAGATAACAATAACGAACGTGTAAATTGTTATAACAACAAAGTTTGTTTAAATTTGAATTTCTTCAAGACCAATATAAATTTTTTCATGGCGGCGTTTATTTCTTTTAAAGTAAGATATTTCGGACACAGAATAAATTAATACAATAGCACTAGCGACCGCTTTTTGGAAAAAAGGTTACGAGAAAACGGTAATGTTGATTGCGTTACATATAAATTTCCGAGGCTTTTATAATATGCTTAAGAACGGCATATCCACCCTGTAGTATAGTTTTAAAACGATATTTTAGAAGCCTTTTCTTTTTCGCGTTCACTTAATTATTATTTATTGTTTTATTTATTATGTCTGTCTCCTTCTCATTCCGAATCACCCCCCAAAAGCATTTTCTCTGTATGTTTAATGATTGACGTGATACAGAATAAAGAATGAAGAAGAAGAAAGAAGTTATGTATTAACTAATAAATTATGAAGTCTTCGTAGAGCACAAAAGACACAGTGAGTCTTCGCAAAGGCATTGACGGACAACTTAATTGAAGAAACTTTGTTTACTATACTCAAGGATGTTTGAGAACTTGTTCTTTGTAACTCTCTTGAAATGAATCCTAAATTTCGTATACGTAAACGAGGCAAAGGAAAAAACGAGTTACCGAAGTGCCACGTTATCTTCCCAGCGATATTTACGCCAGTCTTGCTTACCTGCGCTATTTAAGTGCTGTAAATAACCCGATGCGCGTATCAGCCGGGCGGGGGCCCGTTGCGTAACTCGGTTAGCGTGCCAGTTGCAACCGCCCCTATAATACGCTCGCTAACAGACAGTGCGACATTCAACACCGTGTAAAAGTTTTCGGTTCAGTTCCTTACAGGTTTCTCGTATCTCTCTCTCTCTCTATTGGTGTATTCCATCTGAGATGGTGTGGTAGGGGATTATAATAAAATATTTAACTGATTTTATAGAACACATTTGGGTGGAATATGAAAACTATACGGATGCAAATCTGTGTGTATATCTTACTATGCTTTCAATATTTTTAACTTTAGCAATTAACGCAAAAGGATTTCGATGCGAAAGGCATTTGGAAAGAATTTATTAAACATTGTTATCGTAAATCAAAACTTCCTTACGAATTTTTAATATCAATTAAAAAACACAGTATTGCACAGTATTCTTACGTGCAAACCGTAAGCCTCAAGTAGACATATTTATTCCTCAGATAAGAAAACGTGAGTGTTGTATGGACGGTCGGCTTGAATTAGTTGCAAATTTAGCGAAACGTAAATAACTCCTGTCGAAAATCATTTAATGTCGAGGGAATTAACTACAGCAAACGCCAAAAACGTTTTATTGAGCGACGTATATTCATCGCAATCAGGTTACCGATTATTCTATAAAATAAAAGCTTTGATCAAACTATAGATTTTTTATATAGGAAGCATTGAAATAAAAATCATTTATAGGCAATAAATCCGCTGGCCAATTATGGCAACGTTTATGGCAACATTAATGTACAAAAATAATGTGTTATTCTTAGTTAGTTAACCACTACCGGTAATATATCTTAGTTATTAGATGAATTCACTTGCGTAGGAAGGTTCAACCTTATATCTTGATAATTTTAATTGTTTATATTGCAAGAAATATCAGTTAGATTGGATGTAGGTTTTTCTACATTTTTTTAACTATCCTAAACGTTAAGGATAGGTTGAGAATTCTGCAATTGTGACGGACAATTGGGAACAAGGCTTTCATGTTGCTTAAATGTATAGTCATTTAAACTGTATGTTACTGTAGATGGAAGCGAGGATTTTTTTGTTTTCTTATAAAAATAGTCAACATCGCGCTCTGCGCTACGGACATTCACCACACAAAACGGTGATTCAGCTTTTTTTCTATTTTAAAAAAGGAGAAGAAAATGATTTGTTTATACATAACGCCATAAATACCCGAGAAATCTGATAAAATATTTCGCAATTTCGATACTATTGCACAATGTCTTTTATTTTACTTGTTAAAAAGCTCTGTTATTATTTTTGAAATGTAATAGATCTGGTACAGATTGTGACCATGGAATCGGTAGCGTAACGTTAAAAATTTGAAATAAAAATAAAAAAATCGCGACAGAAGCCAGAAATTAGTTTCATTTTGATAATTCCTTGTATTCGCGTAAATACAAGAAATCACTAAATATTCAATTAAAAAAATAACGTAGTCCAACATTTCTTAGACACTTGTATACATCGAACAAACCGTGTGTTCGGTATGGGGCAATTGGCAGACCCGTATTAACCGTCGGCCGTGCGAAGCATCTGTTAACTCGGTGTAATTTTGCAACGTCTTATTCAACAGCAGTAAAAGCGAATCCCGGCACGGAGGCGATTTCTGGGATAAGTCGCACTTCGGGGACTCGCAAACAACGTTTAACTGGGGAAAGGGCTCGATAAGCATCATTAGGCGTCGACAGACAAAGGCGAGAGGCTGATAGCCATCCATTAATCTGATGCCGCGTGGAATTTATTCGCTTGGCGTTACAACGCGTAGTTGAAGTAGTCTTCCCTGTAGGAAACATTTAATAGCAAGTGCTAATTTTTCATGTTTATGGAGGAATTATTTCACCGCAGATTTATTATGGCATACCAATATGAGACGGTCTTTAAATTGATGACCAAAGTGTGTGTTTTTTCTGTAAAGTAAAAGTAACAGCCTATATATGTCCCACTTATGGGCACAGACCTCCTCTATACAGAAGGAATAAGGGCACAGACCGCCACGCGTCCCCACTGCGGATTGGCGGACTTCACACATTTAAGATATTTGTTTTTTGTTTTTTAAATGTCAGGTTTCCTCGCAATGTTTTCCTTCACCGGTGAGCACGTGGTAAATCAGCACTTAAAATTGTTAATTATAAATTATCAAATTCATTGGTGCCGGCAGCGGGGTGTGAAGGAGGCTCAGGTTGCTCGGTTTTTTTGTAAATAAATATATCTCAATAATAAGGTATGTCTTTAATTCAAATCTTAGCGATACGTCGGGAAAGGTTCTGGTATTACGCTGATTACATCATATTGCTTATATGTAACTAATTTATCGTAGAACAACTGGTAATGTACTAGGTGCACCAAGTGAACTCTGCGAAAGAGTCTAACCACTTATTTATCAATAAATGAACATCAAGGAACCTCGCTTGCATGACCATCGAGTCCCAAACTAGGTAGGGCCAGTACAATGGTCACTAGACGACTGATATTGTTACTTATATTATTTAAACGCGTACTTATATATCTAATTTTGTGTTAGAACATAACATCCAATTATCTATAGATTAGATGGGAATCGAACCCACGACCTTCGTTTTTGCAGTCAGGGGCACTAACCACTAACACTCAAGTATAGATTGGTCCGTTGGTGACGGAGCAATCTATACTTATATTTATATGTTTCACCTATAGCGATTTTGGAACTACAACATTATAAACACAATAAAAAACAATATATAATTGTTAAATTAAAAACAATAGACCACCAGTAAGAATAAATTAGCACATTCTGCCAGTAGTAGCTTAGTTATAATAATGCTGAGGAAGGGGGTCACTACGCTCTTCGCAATGTACATTGTGTCTAAAAGGATATGACCACATTATGCGAATGGACCAATCTTCCTTTAGCCACAGTTAATTGTATATGCGAGGAAAACTCTGTCTGTTGCAGGGTTTAAGAGTTGTATGTATTCATTTTAATAGTTGCTCCTTTTTAAATAACTAAGGATCGACTAATAACGAAGTTTTTTATTGTCGTCGAATTTAAACGACTAGAAGTTAATTATCATTGGTCTCTTTGTTCATTGTAATTCATCATAATATAGTTCTTGAATTATGTAACTTAAATTACACATTATTCATACATAAATTTGTTTATTAAGTTTTACATACATAAAATATCGAGAAAAGTTGTATATAAAATTTTACGCGGACAAACGCCTAGATCTGACACTAATATTTGTAGTTCGTACAAATATTTGCTCCGGTTGAGAATCGAATCCATGCCCTACGACCCCGAAGCTAATAGCTTAACATCTGCGCCAAACGGTCATCATAGGCAAGGCATTAGGCAAATCGTGTTTTGGTTATGGATACGAAAACAATATTTAATATGTTTGTAACTTACATTGCTAGCTCAATTTTAGTCCATTTTGGTATATATATTAAAAATTTGAATCCTTTCACTTTTCTCAATATTTTAACTTAAATTTTGTCAAATTTCACCCACAAATTAATTAAAATTTCTCTTCGCATTTCACTTCTTTACAAATATATGTATTTATTTTAATATAACTCTATGTTTATGTACCATTACATACCACAATATAGTCAGAATCTGCGCAAACATCAAAGGCGATGACCGAGTCTATTATTTACTGGCCATATCTTATGTTCCTTTGTTAGCCATATCTCGCCTTATGATTTTTTTCATGACGTTTTCCATAAATATTAAGAGACCCGACATATTTATGTCATATGTCTGTATTTATATTATAATATAATATATAAAGTATAATATATACTTTGCCCGCGGCTTCGCTGTGGAGGATTTTGATTACGGGTTCATTTTACGTGTTATTAGCTATAATAATTTTTATTATAAGAAAATTTTTGTTCTTAGATGTCATCATATATAGAAACATAATAACATTCCGTGTTAAATTTATGGAAACAATCTCATCGATCATTGGCTTAGGACCTGTTTGTGATAGGCAAATTGATACACACAGATTAATAAATTATTCAATTTCGTCTAATTTTTTCTTTTTGTTCTATTTTTCTGGGGATGAGACACTTCTCATGTGACCTACGTCTGTGTCCAAAAATTTTGTGTATCTCAAAATCACGGCACATTTGATTCCCAGACACAGCAACGATATTATTCACTTGATAAGTTCTATTGGCAAACCCTCAATTATATTCTATTACATACCTCTGAAAGTTACTGGCAGTCGCTGAAAGTTGTTTTTCCTTGAGAAGAACATGTTCTTTTTTTATTAGTAAATAAATTTGAAGGAATATAATAAATAACGCTAGAATACAGAAGCTTTGTGGAACCGATGGCCCTTGTTGCTCAAGTAATAAGGCCAGTCTAAGCAGAAAAGTTAATTTAGGGTAACTGTAATACGTAAAAACAGTTTTACGACTAAAAAGGGTTAGGTCACTCGTAAAGTTTTAACATCTCGTGAAATTCTTTACGTAGTGAAGTATCGAAAATGCTTATTGTTCACACGTAGAGCTCCAAAGAAAACAGTACATTCATGAAATATGTATAAAGGCAAGCGAGAGGAAGTCGTTTTAATAAAATTCTCCCGCCTTCCCTCGAAACTTATGCGACACCTGAATCTGTATTAGAATATTGTTTTATATGTGGAACCTGTACAACGGACAATAACAACGAAAATAGAAACTTACTGCGGAAGCACGGAATGTCCTGAAAGAAATTAAAACTGTTTACTATGAGTAAGGTATATCTAAGATCACTCTTCCACCGGAGACACGCTTGCAACATCTCTAACAATACGGCGATAGGTGTCAGTTATTACTCATCTTATTTTTAGGAGATAAAGTGAGTCGAGAAAGTAGTGCCTGATGGTAAGGGACACATCTGCCTATAATGATACAGAGGTTTAAGGTGGTTTATCTTAATTTAACTTATTTAACTATTAATTAGCGACATTGTCCTACAAACCGGAACAAAAGCAATTTATGTATAAATTATGCTATATTACTGTAAAATACTTTGTAACGAGGCTAGTACAATTAAAAGGGATAATCTGTATCAAATTGCAATTAAAGCTTGTGACAAAAAATTGTCTTTATATAGCGGTTTCACGCCAACCAAAACTTTTCCGTGTGACCTAAATAATAAAGACCTAAATAATAAAGTGAAATTTAGCATAAATAATAAAAAAACCGGAACAGTTATGCTTACACTTTACTGCTGTAGAATAACTGGCAATGCGCTGGCACCACCCCAAACAAACTCTGCTAGAGTTCTACCGATGCCATTCTTAAAGAAGTACTTAAGTACTTCTGCAGAAGAATCTCTTTAAAGATATTATTTAATTATTAAAAAAAATACCTGGTTTTGAATATAGTATCGTGTGGATTTTTATTTCGGATTACATTACCGGTTTTTCTGGAGTAGGCGGACAAAGAAGCAAGTAGCATACCTGATGGAAAGCGATAAACGCTGCTCATGGATATCTGCAACGTCTAAGATTCTGCAATTGTGTTGCCCGCCCTTAAGGTGGGAGTTTTTGGAAGAGGAGGGGGAGGAAAATGGATGGGGATACAAGAAAAGGTAGGACGGAGATTGCTCACCGGCCACCTCACTCACCGACCGAAACACTTCCACTTCACGTCGACTTTCTGTGAGGTCGTGGTACTTATCCGGTTCGAGCCCCATTCAACGGCAGCGGAAGCTGTCGCATGCCTCTACCCCCGCAAAAATTTAACTATTCTGGTACAAAAATAACCTATGTTACTCTGCGTTCACAAACAACATTTATGCCAAAAATAATGTCGAGTCGATCTGATTTCGATCTGCTGCTGTGTGAAAGAAGGAACCGTTACGATTTATATTAGTTAAGTTGCAGGCGAATTCCCCAAAATAGTTACCATACATATAAAAATGTATACCATATAAATAAGAAATTAAGGCCTATTTTCTTACGTATATAACAACATGGACCTTATATATCGACGCTGGAGAACAAAAACGTAGTAAACAGCAAAATCAAAATGTTTCACCGCACATATACCAATCGACTTGGTTTAATTTACTGATTTCAACAATGTAATAAAAAAAATGACTCCATGTGGCATTTACTACGTTTTTGCTTTCCAGCGTAGATATTGTTCTTGCTTTGTTTTCCGTTTATAATCGGTCTAAGTCGAAAACGATATTAGGCATTATCCTTCTGTTATCGTGAACTGTTTTTTATTACATACTAAGTATCGCGTGATGGTAGCTGATAACCGAATCGGGCCGCGCCAGACACTCCTTAGATGCTTCGGCGAGATACCGGCTGGCGCGTCCCTAATTGCCTTTGTTGTCGTTACCTCTAATGCGTTACCAAAAATAATCAGTCGAGTAAGCTGCGACGTCAGCATTTCTGTTATCCGCTATCATTGGCGTGATATTAAAATTGAGTTATTTTCCAGAATTTAAAAATGCTTGTGTTGTTGTTTTTTTTCCCCCTCGAACATGATGTTGTAATCGTAATTTTTGTGAACAGATCAACGTCAGCACATATGACTAAAAGTCTTTCAGAACTGATTACATAACATATTTATTAATACTACAAACAAACATATACCAGGGGTGATCGATAAGTAATGATAATCGAGTGTTTCTAAAACGCTCAAAAACCCGAATTTTTATTTTTTTGCTTGCTTATATATCCACTAGTTCAGCTTCAAAAAATTGTATAACTAGGACACCATAACCAGGAGATACATTCATTTGAAAACGAACTGTCGAAAAGAAAACATCAAAATGGAGAAAAATGAAATAAAAACTCTCATCAAGTACCTCTGCCTGAAAAATAAAATACTTTTTTTAATCTTATAATTCCATTTCATATTGATTATCATTAATTATTGATCACCCCTTGTATAGAAAAAAGATATAACTGTTTAACAGAAAGCGAACTTTTATAAAATAATTGGCTAATTTGTGAATAATATAATAAACGTTTGTAAAATTGTAATGGACTTTTAACGTTTGCATGTTGCTTTGTACGCTGTTCTTGGGATCTGCAGGTTTATTCCCTAGGTCCCAAGATCATTATCAGGACTTCAAACGATTCAAAAAACCCCTCAGTAAATCAATGAGAAATTAGGAAAAGAGGAAAACAGTAAACATATGGGACACAGAAAGACTTATCTTGCCTACAATTGAAGCTAGAATCCGTATTGTTGTAGAAAGGATATTTTTTTAAAACGCTGTCTCTATTGTAAGATCTTGCATTAGAAAAGCGTTTTACATACATACAATTTATAAGAGCGTTTAAAATATATTAATTTCACACGGACGGATGCCCAGATCGGGAACAATTATCTTTAATTCAGTGGCGGTACTACCATACAAGCCCAAAAGCTCATCTTGCCCTACTAAGGAGTAAAATTTATAAATCTAAATTAGCTAATAATTCCTGATAAATTTCCGAATAATTTATTTTTAAATTTGAGCGTTGCGGGACAACTGACAAAACAAGTTTATTAGTTTGTAAATAGAGATTCAAAAGGTTCCTTCCATAGCAATTGCACGTATTGGTTACGCTACGAGTAGGTGCAGCCGTAATTAGTTTCCAATAAAGTTAATGAGTCTATCGAGGCGCGATAGATCCGACCTCGCTCCCGAAGCGTCCTTATCAATCACAATATAAAACAAAATCGTTTGCTCCCGGCTCTTTTAACGTTGACTTACGAAACTTTGTTTTAGTAATAGAAATGCTATCAAATACACCACCGTACAAAGATTTGAGACCACTATAAAAAAAAAAATTGGAAAACAAAAGTCAACATATTTATAACTCGATGAAAAATAAATTTTATTTTCATGTTACACACAAGATTTAGAATTTAAAAATACATGAAGTCTTGAAGAATATAATGTTCTGAACAACACATACAAGAGAGTTTATTCAGATTTTTCATCAAAATATCCTCCTTTGCATTTTATGACCTGTTTTATCAATCTTGGCCTGCGAGCAATTCATTTATTTATAGTCTCTTGCGAGATATTCCTTCAGCTTTCTAATGCATTCCACATGGCCTTCTGTGAAAAAGGAATTGTTCTTGTCATTGTTCCCGAACGTTTCGGTCAAGCCTTTCCCACAAAAGCTCTATAGGGTTAAGGGCTTCAGGGCTGGCCGATGTCATGTTTTCCACATAACACATAATTTAGAATGAGCTTTGGATCATTAACTTCTTGAAAAATAAATCCTTGGCCGATTAATTTTAACCCGAAAGGAATAGCATTTTTCTTCAAAATTACTTTAAACCGCTCCTTTTTCATAATTCCTTTAATTTGGACCAGATTTCCAATACTATAGCCAGTGAAACAATAACACAGACTATAACAGATTCCCTACCATGCTTGATAGTCGGGACTACACACTGTGACATCATCTATTCTTCGGCGGAACGTTGGACGATAATTCTTTTTCTTGAACCGAATATTTCAAATTTAGATTCGTCTTTAGAACTTGGTGTCTCGCAATCGTGTATTCACTGTAGACACTGACACAGGCTTTTCCTGAGATTTGTTAACTTCATAACGAATTTTTGGAGCTGTTAGACGCCTATTTCACGTGCTGGTTACTAGAATAAATTTGTCTTCACAAGAAGTCGTAGCTCTTGGTCTCCTGGAGCGCGACCTTAATTACTGCCAGATTGTTTGCACCGCTCAATAGTGCGATAACACAAGTCTTCGATAACTTAAGTTCAGATGCAATCTGACGTTCAGATTTGCCATCGATATGGAGAAAAACGATGGCAGATCGCGTTTCAACACTAATTTCGCAAACTTCTCATTTTACAGACGTCTTGACTGTAGGAATCACAAAATCAGACTAACCCGGGATATTCGTATATAATCATGAAAATACCAGATTAAATAAACATTTCTTTTAATAATTTAGAATAATTGCATTGTAAGTTGACGTAAAATAAAAGAAGTTTCAGATGCGGTGATGAGGTAATAAAAATTGTACAATCGATTATCCGGCTAGCTCTTCTTCGGTTCACATTGAAATTTGTCCTTTCCTTGGCTTATATACAAAAGAATACGTTTTTGGGCAATCTCTATAAACAATAGAATATTTAGGCGTGCAGATTACTTTTTATCACCAATATTTTGCAAAATATTTACTAATACCAAAAGGTTTTTTTATTAGTGGTCTCAGACTTTTTATCGGCAGTGGATACACTAAGCTTATGTTTGCAGTCTGTTTATTACTACTAATCATAAATCTGAAATTGTGGTTTTCGGTTTGCTTCTCTATCAAATAATGTCGTAGACAACTTTTTATCGGTATTTTTATCTGTAGAAATATCCGAAATTCAAAAGTTAAGCAAACGAAGTTGCACGAAAGCAATGAAGTAATGAGTGTTTTGAATAAACTGTTATGTCCAATTGCCAAATTTAAAAAAATTGTTAAAGGACGTTTGTGTGCTAAAGGTTATTACTCAGTAAAGGATTTCATAG
>DWHO01005059.1:0-10581 GCA_018247575.1 Eurytides lysithous rurik | reverse complement strand
AATTACCATAATTTATATCAATAACAACTCTAAGAAATTGTCTAAATTTTTTATATAACTGATATAAATTCCTTATAAGAATATTGAAAACGTTTGAAGTTCTAATAACACAAAACAAAATTAAGAATTTGGGAATCCATTTAAACTTTAGATAAGAATAAAAATAAATAAATATCTATATTAGTTTTGATATTAAAAAAATAAAAACAAAATAAAAAAGTTTACCACTCACTGTAACGGCTTTTATCTTCATTCGCACTGATATTTCACTTATTATTATATAGAGTCAAATTAAAACCAATTTTTAAATATCATTGACGTTAATAAAAGTGCTTCTTTATTAGGAGAAACTCAGGTTTTTAATAAAAACAAAAAACTTGTGTGTATTTAGGCCTAAACAGAGAAGGCGGCGGCAACCGGCCGACGGCGGCCATCTTGTGGCGCTACCGTCGCGTTGCTCTTCGCGCTCATTGGCCGAATGACGTCACACGCGCCATGACGGTCCACCATTACTAAAAATTTACAAAGTTACGTTGCTTCTTCATTCAAACAATAATGTATTCTAATCCAATGCATTAGGGCTTATAATAGGAGTAAATTTAATATTGTAGGGGAATTTATGTGTCAAAGCTTGTCGGCCCGCATTCTTGCGCTAAGAATTATCGGTTTAGAACATTTTGAATGCACCCTTGTCGAGCGAGGGGAGCATTAAAATGCACCGCGATAGATAACAACCTAAAAGTTGTCACTGATACCTAAAATTAAAAATACGAAACCTAACCTAACTTATATAAATTTATTAATTATCGATTACGGTTGTTACTTTTTATATTCTTGATGTTATTTTTAATAGTTTCGACACATATTTTCAGAATGAAATATATTTTAAAATGTTTTTAATTAAAATACGTTTTCAACGATTTATGTTCAAATTATACCAAGGGATATATTCTACGCAGAATATTCTGAGCGTAACATGCAGGATTAAGAGGTTAAAATATATCTATCCGTTTAATCTCATAAGAAGCTTCTGGCGTTGTAACATTTTTAAAAACACCTTGCCCAGCGGTCTATTGCCCTTTGTTCCTCAAATGTTTTCTTATTTGTACAAAATCTAAATGTATGTTGTAGTGATATTCATTTAGGTTTTCTGTTTGATTTTTTTTAATTCAATATAATATAATTTGAGATTTCTCATAATATGTAACTAATACTGCAGAAAATTGATAATATTTTTCCTTGTACAAGTTTGCTTATTATCACAAGTCTACGGGACCAACTTTCCAACATAGGCTGTTTTTAATTAATAAGAGAATAACCATAAACGATTTATAATCGTCGGAGATAGGTCATAACACAAAATAAGCAAAGCAATTGATAACCCGAATCGAGTAAAAAGAGACTGTATGTGTGAGTGATTTTTTTTAATATTGCAAGCAAAGTAGTGACTTTACTTAAATTTATATAAACATACGTATACGAAGAGAAAGTGAGTTTGAAGATTTTCATTCGTTCTTTTTTCTTTTTACTTCTCATAGTTCTTTTGTACGCCGCTCGTTATCGTGTTAATGTGTTTAAATTGTTTTTGTCATTTCATTTTATAAGATATCAAATTTCGCTCAATATCTCTACGTTTTACTTAATTTTATTTCTCTGTTTCTTATTTATATTTACCATATTATATTATTATTGATTTTAGAAATGTTTGCGTTATTAAGATCCAATTTATGTTTTCCCAGTATTTATGTATATGTTAAGAGGAGGAGCTGTTGTTATACCTAATATGCAGATTATTGTCTCATTTCTTAACGCTTTTTTTAAAAGAGGCAAATGTATACCATGTTCTTCCCTGTATTTAATGGATATCTAGTGACAGTTCGACACAGTTATTGGGTGAATACCTTACCTCCATGTAGGTATCGACATATTTCTAAATAGCAACCTAGATATAATTTGTGTTACAAATTGTTGTCAATGCAATTATTATGTGGGTGAAAACGTAAACGAACCAAATGACTATAGCCTATAGCTGATGATGAACAATTTAACATAACTCTAAACTTTTGACTTATACGAAAACTTTTTTCATATTAAGATGTTCAGTTACACATCATATCGTGTACAGCAGTTATGTCACCTAATAGGGATACAGATATCTCATACTTTAGAGTCACGGAACAAATTAAAAAAGCGCGCCTACGGTCGTGTAGGTATACATTATTACAAAACCAATCGCGCAAACACAAAGCGATGCCCGATATTATTTATTACGAATTAAATTACTCGGTCCCACCTAATGAAGTTCTATCATAATTCTATCTTAAATAATTAAAGACCACCTTGCGTCGAACAACTGTATCCCGCTTTGTGGTGCCGACTGTAATTCCGAGAGTTTTCTCTCTCGAATTTATTGTTATAAAAATGTTAGAAGGGACGGAGGCTACGAACATCTGTCGCACGCTTTATTTATGAGATTGGCTCACAGATTAGTAACGTGTGTTAATATATATGTATAATTTTTTTTTAAATTATTTTAAAAATCGCAAATTTATGATCGCCTGATCGTTTCCCTTTTTTGACCAGGTAGACAGTGGAGGATTTATGTAAAATAGGTTTGTTATAAACTATCTAAACTCTTATTATTGTATTTCTTCTTTATGTAGGTATTTAATTATAGAATTTTAATGGGGTACTGATGACCTAATAGAAGGTATACTGATATATACTGGTTAGATCTTTCCTTTGGCTTTGCTCGTGGTAATTACGGTTTCGGGTCAGTTATCACCTTTGACTTTTTTCTATTCTAAAGGTAATTCTCTATTCTACAAATTACTACTATGTAATAATCATGACGTCAAGACAAAACATCAACGCAATGTTTTAGCGTTGGTGTGTTGTCGCCTTCAGAATACGTTGATATTGTTAAAAATAACTATATTATAAATATTTAACTAGTTTATAATATTTAGTATCCAGCGGCGACGGAAGGCATGATTCGTACGTAGCGTCAAAACTTAGAAACAAAACTTAATAGAATAGAACCCCAAAATGATATGATTTAACAATGTGCAACAGCGTAGACACTAGGAAAATGATAAGCAGTTAATTACGCGTAAAGATAGCCAGCCATAACTTTCAGATAACTGCTATCGTTTTGTTATTAAATATTTTTTACGGAGAAAGTGACCTATTTGGGTCATTCGTGAGATAAGATGGCGAACGAAAGCGCGACGAATTTATCAACAACCTAAATCGGCCGAGGGGGACGGGATACGGGATGCGAGCGGTTCTCCCGTGATTCGGGGTCGTTGCACCGGCTATTTTTACCGAGTGATCGCCACCAGCCTTAACACTGTGGCGCAAGGTACAAAGTCGCTTGCGAATGCAACGGCGGCAATCTAGACGATCACAGATGCAGATACTGTGACGCGTTTGACACGAGCTGACGCGGCCTTGACCCGCCCGATGACGGATTCCGTCCTTGCGGGGTCGGCGGACGTGCTGAAATGTAGGTTGCCCGCTCGCCTAGAGTAGCTGGAGTCACGTATGCGATGACTCCAAAGATTGTCATCTTGCACGAAGCACGCAACAGATGACGCTAGTGTTACCCGTCGAGATTAATTCGTTTCGAAACACAGCGGAGTTATATAGTTGAAGCGGTGGCGAGTTTATTAAGTAATTGTTACCTAAATCTATACTCATCGATCATATTTATTCAGTGGCGGTGCTACCACACAAGCCCAATAGCCCGGCTTGCCCTATTAAGGAGTAAAATTTATAAATCTTAATTAGCACATAATTCCCGAATAATCCGCAACGCTCAAATTTAAAAATAAATTATTCGGGAATTATGTGCTAATTAAGTTTTATAAATTTTACTCCTTAGTAAAGCAAGCCGGGTTTTTGGGCTTGTATGGTAGTACCGCCACTGCACGTAACACCGTCGAAAACGTGTCGTATTTTCTTTTTACTAATAGAAAAACGTCAGACTAAAAATCCTGTATAACGCCTATCGACAATTATTTAATTGCACATACATATATCTCAGTGATTAATTAAATGTTTTTTATTCGCAGCCCACCAGACAAGTGAAGAGTGCGGAAGCAGATAGCGAGGCTGGGGAGGTGTTAGATTTTTTACGAGGCGTCACCACGGATCTGTTACATCGGTTCGCCTAGCCGCCAGTTGACAGCGACAATGCTTCAACGGCGGACATACTCATTGGTCTCGAAGGTGTTATGCTATTGATAAATAAGCCTTATTTCTATTGTTATATTTTATGGTTGTCTCGAGGTGAACGAGGTATTGAAACTCGGAATTTTGACGTATATTTTGTTACAATTTTTAGCGATCGTCAATCAGGAGGTGCTTCAATGTGTCGATGAATAGAGTTTTAGAACGTTGTGCATTTTTTTTAATAGTTTAATATAACTATAGCCGTCTTCCGGTATAAGACTCTAAGACCATTTAGTAGTAACTCCTACCGATGATCGAAATATATGTTTAACACGTTTTGGCATTCGAGAACGCTAGATGAGGTTGTAAAGAAAATGAAAAAGTTTGTTGTACATATTTTTAATGTATTTTTTTAAATTCATCAAATGATTAGTCGTCAGTGCGTAAAGCTTACTTGGGAAGCATATTCGATATAGAGAATAATATAATATTCGTAAAACTTTACATTGTTGTTGTTGTTGTTTGTAATGGCGTCTAAGTTGGAATTAAAAGGCTATATTTTCCCTAATACGTCCTCTGCAATAGGAAAAATGCAAGCGGCCAATTTAGCCGGCGCTATAAACGCATCGTTTTAAAATCCTACGCACAATGAGCGATAAATTAATAGACGTCGGCTATAATTGTCAACGTGACGTCATATTTGTTTAAGTCGTGAGGCGAGGGAGAGCGGGCCACCTGCGCTCACCCGCCCGCCTCATTAGCAAACAATGATCGCTCTTCGGCCGCCGAGCGTCGCGAACGCTCGTCCGCGAATTCGCCGTGACTTCGAATCGTGTTCGCGGCGAATTCGCGTCCGCCGCCTCGGGCGACACATCCATAATCCCGTGACGCGTCTTTTGACTGACGCGCTCGGCTGCTTTTTACGTGCGAGTTTTTTGCCGTCATTTTTTCCCCCTGCCCGTGCGTTGACCCTACCGCGGCCGCTCGCGAGGCGCTGTTTAACATATAATTACTCGAGTAACAGACCGCTTAATTACCCGAAACCGTGGCGACATGGAGCGCGATCGAAGAAATTACCTAATCCAACTCCCCCCTCGATTAACCCAAGCCTTGCCTTATTACTTGTGAGCTCGCTGTGTAGGATTGTAAAACGTCACCTTGTCTCTCTATTTTTGGAAAATTTCTTGCCAGAGAAACATGTCACTCGCACAGATTCATTCCCTCTGTGTTTGGATTTCTATTGTATATCCGGTCACGTGAGAATATAATCGCTTATACTTTTTTTGTAACTAGTCAATATAATACGACTAATGAGTTTATAAATATATCTTTTATTGAATGTGATACTTTTGGCTTCTTTTTATGTAATTTTATATGTAAAAAAGTAAATACTGATTGAAAGAGTTTTAATAAAGTTGAAATCAAAAGCGTAACAATTGTGTGAAACTTGTACGTTTTTCTAATATCAAGGAAATGCGTTGTTTAGAATAATACAGGTTATTATCTAAATATATATTTTTCTAATATAAAATAAAAACACCCAAACAAAATATATTTTCAAATGTCTAAAATATATTTTAAATATCGAAATCAAGCATCAAAAAAGAGCATTTTTTGATCTTGGATTCATAAAAGAGTGATTAAAAATTATTTTACTAAGCTTTCGGAGAATTATCAAAACTACACTAATAAAAGCTTAAACCATGAAAGCAAGGAATATCGATCAAACTGATATGCTTTATTTATTTACATGGAGCCTAACTAATTATCAATTTCCAATTGAATGTTTATTTGTCTAAACACATACAAATATTTACGTGCCTTTCTCTATTAATAAAGTACTTATTAAATACGATTTTCCGCTGGTGAAACACGCAGACAAGTTATATTATGTATTTGCATAAGTTCGATTAGTTGTAAGCATATTTACGGACTGATGTCGATATAACGTGAATAATTTACACACATCACAGCTTCTAGGGTAAGTTTTATACTTAGTATTATACAGTTTTGTGGCATTGCGTGAGAGACCCTTTTTCCTTCAGAAAGTCCGTTTTATTTTTCGTCGACTGTTTTTTAATAATTATAGTATTGCTCTTGCTACAATATCATTTTTACTCAAGTAGTGATCCTTGTATTCCGAGAAAGTCTTATAGTCGTTATCAGGAGGATTATATTATTGATATATTTGGACGACGAACGTGAAGTTGTACTCGTGTATTTTAACAAAAATTACTAAAAAACACACATCCCCACTACGACCTTCTTGAAAATAGTGAAATAAAAATTTACAACCATAGGTGACCCACATCAAATAAATACAACAATTATAGCTCCTACGACTATTTGTATTCGAGAATCAAGCCAGAAGCCGGCGATTCACCTTAGAGTAATTTAATCGCTAGACCGCGCCTTAGTCGTTTGCAATTCGTTTATTTTCAAATACAATGTGAGTATGTGCCCACTATAAATTAAACTTGAAATCTAATATTTGCTTAACGGTATCCGAAGAACCGTTCCGATAGTTTCGAAAAATAAAAACGCTTCGTTTCACCCATATTAATGTCTCCGCGGAATAGGGTGGCGAGATTTCTTGTATTTAGTCGACTTTCTTATTTAAATTAAACCATTCAAGAATTGAAGACAACTATTCTGTTCGTATTTATAATTACAAATGAGCAATGTTTATTATCGAAATAACGATAATAATAAATAACTTATTTTAGTTTTTTATGTACAAACCCCTCCACATAACCCGTTATGTTTTCGTTACGTGTCCACCAAATTGATAATGTGTTCACGCGAAAACTAATTTTTAATAGATAAAATTAATTTCATCGCCTTTTAATTTTGATTTTTTTTTTATTTATGACGTCTTGATTACTTAACATTGTTCGTGGTCACTAGATACACTTAACAAAATTAAAAGGCATTAAAATCTGCAATTTTTTCCAATAAGTACAATATTAGTTTAGAGTGTCTCCATGAACAATAAATACGTGGTCACCCCTTAGATTGTTTTTATTTCGCTTTTATACGAGACGCGTTTGCAGGCATATTTTATTTGAACAGACGCATATAAAATACTTTAATAAATTGAGTTATTCCGTTGTTTCTCAGGGAGGCCTTTTAACTACCAGCGTTAAGTTATAAACGGCTACTTAAATTAAAACTCAAAGTATGTTCTGCATTTACCCTTTTTTTCTTTCGCAGTATATAGTGAAAAATAAAGTTATTATTTTTATCATGGTAAAGGTATAGTTAAATGTCTTTAAATTGTCGATAATATATATGATTTCTATTTTAATGAGAACACCAAGAATAAAACTTTAAGATGTTTATTTTATAGTTTGCTCGTAACTCGATACGTTAGTTGTTCTGTTCGAAATTTGTTACACGGATTGTATATTTAATATGCAAAATAAATAAGTACGCATAATAACTGTTTTGTTTCATTCCTGTGTTTTATTTCCTCTTCGCTATTTTTTTTTTATAATCAAAGTAAGAACAGAGACGAGCAAATCATCGCTCTAATACACGACTAGTAAACACTAAACTACACACTACAAGAAGTATTTTTAACGGTAAACGTAAAAACTCTGCTGACTGATGTACTCGCAGCCGCCTCTCGGCCGGCTCATTCGAGCCTCGGGGATGTCCCCATTACTCAGGCGGAATCTCGACAAATTCGGAGCTGGTCAGTAAAAAAGGTATTGGCACATGCACCAAACTATCCCTTACCGCGGCAGCGGGTGGACAGGGGGTGAACGGCGGCTACTACAATCCAAAGAATGTAGCAGCGGGTGGCATCGTCTCACATTGGTTTGGCTTGGTGTGGTTCGGCACCCTACAGGGGGGCCATTGTTCCGAACCGCCTACGGTGAGACGATGTAGATGGAGTACCGCTGTAGATGTGCCTCTAAGCAACGCGGTCGTTTTACGATGCGCTGGGGGCACTAATCCACAGTGGGAGTCATCTTGCGTACCGCAATGAGGGATCGAATGGCGTTCGCAAGCGCCGCCGTTGAATCCTCGCCCAAGGAGATGAGGACATCTTCGAGGATGCCGAGCGGCGGTGGTAGTGGTGGAGGACTGCTGCTCAGCCCTCAGGGATGTGGGGAACAGTTGTCGCTACGGCGGCACCAACTCCAGTTGGAACTGCGGCTTTCTCCCGCCGCTGCTGCGAACGTTTCCGCCCTTCCCATAGGGGCAGGAGCAGCAGTGGTGGCACTCTGGGACGGTGGGAGAGTGGAGGCAGCGCGTGCCGGAGCCTGCGACTGGGCTGCCACGTCACCCTGCGTCCCCTCCTTCTTTCTCTTTTTGTTCCTCTGTGTCACCTTGTTCGCGAGCTAAAGGCTCGTTAGCCGGGAGGCGCCGCCCGATGCCTGTGTGGTCAAAGTCAAACCAGGTGCGGGCGCTTCGACCCTCACTTGCCTAGAACAGCTGTTGGCCTGTAAGCACCAACTCATCGATATGTGTATTCTACGTATCCTTACCTACTGTGATCAGTCATTGTCATTGACAGAATCTCAAAGTACAAACTGAAAGTTTGCCAGAGAACACGGAGAGGCGATTTCTTGGCGTCTTAAAGGCTGATCAAATTAGGAACATCGTATTGCGTTCGAAAACAGGGATTTACGACGTAAGTATGACCGCAAATTAAAATGGAGTTACGTTGGGCATATGATCCGGAAGCAAGCGTGAAGATGGGCTAAAATCTTCACTCAGTGGTACGTCGCCGTAGCCAGCCCCGAAAGAAATGGTATGATAATCTACATGCTTTTCAAGCCAAATGGCCACAAAACCTGATCACAGTCATTTAACTGCTAAAAACTATACAAAATGTGCGCAATTGATTCTTTTGTGCGCGGTGAGACCATACTACTTTTTATCTCTATGCGCGGCAAACTGACCAATCCGTCTCCGTCTCGGTGCGACTCCGTCAGCCAATCAGTGCATCGCATTGCCTCCTTATATTTTTTTTCTATTAAATGGTCCGCACGATGGATGCATTACAAAAATATAAAATATAAACTTAGTAACAATTAAATTAATAAAATAATGAAACCTTAAATTTAGATAATTGCGTCGCCAAGATGGCCGACAATAAGGATGCGTGACGTAACATGGAGGAGGGTCTTGGCCTAGCAGTAGAACAGCACGAGTTACAAAATGTATTTACATTCGTGTATTCGCCGTCTTACCGGTTAATAAAAATCTATAAAATAATCAGCTGGCATTTCATCTGATGTGAAATGATTATCTTTACCTACAAACATTGTATATATCGAGTATTGCAAAAAATATATATCGAGCGAAAAGGTACTATGTTAATGAATAAACATTTTCTCAACTTTATGTTAGTCCCGTAACTACACATGGCAAGAAATTGCACTATGCTAAAGTAAGTTTTCAAGTTTCAACATTATCAAGTTTTTGCATGCAAACAACAATCGAAGGGGTAAGTGAGGAGGAGGAGCGGGAACAAGAGTGAGAGAAGGAATAAGTGGAGGGTAGGGATGGGCCACCGGCCACCTCACTCACCGGACGAAATGCGAAAGCAAAAATACTTCCACTTCACGCCGATTTTCTGTGAGGTCGTGGTACTAATCCGGTTCGAGGCGGCCCATTCAGCAGCGGGTACAGCTGCGTGGCTCTACCACCGTACTGTTTGATTAGAAATTTAACCGCATCACAGTGAATTATAAATGAATATAAAGCAATTTTCCATTGAAACTGTCCCTTCTTTACTTATCACATAATACTCTGGATTCGATTTGACTTTTGTCCTTGAACGCAATGACGAGACTATCCATCTAGTTAAGGAGTATTTCGTTAAGGATATATGAAATAGTAAGTCACGCTTTCTCTTAACAACCCCGTGCTACTTAGTGATTTGAACTAAACAGTTTCAAAAACTGCAATGCGCTGATACGGGATTTCTAACTCTATTTATTTATTTAATAAGAAAACTTACAGCTAATACATACAGAGATAAAAATATGAAAATACAAAAATAACAGCAAATTAAGAGTTTTCACAGTTGTACAGTCAATCCAAAGTATAGAAACATAAAGTCTAACAAAGAACACAACTAATACTTACACTTACATACATTTTGTCAAAAATAAAGCTTTTTAAATCTAGATAATTTTTATGCGCGTTGTTTGTAAAAGAAGTAATTTGTTTGGTCAGTTTTTAACTTTGTAACGGTGGAATTAAATAAGTCAATATCACATTCCTCGCCAACGATGTTTAGGGATTTATCCGCTCTTAAGATTAAAGCATTGGCTACGCAGTGTAAGCTAAGCAAAGCTAGCTCAGTTATTTAATAATAATAATAATATCATGGGACATCTCACACATTGCCATCTGATCCCAAACTAGGCAGAGCCTGTACTATGG
>DWHO01005058.1:0-10581 GCA_018247575.1 Eurytides lysithous rurik | reverse complement strand
GAATTCAAAACTCTATTTTTCAATCATATATGACATGCATACATTTTCAATCAATAACTTTACACCACAGTAATGCTTGCATCTTACTGCTTTACAGTATATTAAACCGAGAGTTTTATGTTTCACAAAGACTATGCAATATAGTGTTAGAAATTATTTGCCCTGTTGTAACCACAACACTTATTATTATTATACATAGAACAATCACTATTAATACTCTTATCTTGGAAGTTTTCACAAAATTATTATTCGCCGCTATTTGTTTTCTATAAACATAACTTATACAAGTATCCCTTCTTTATGCTGTCATTCTTTTCAATCTTCAGTAATCCCTCCCTTGAACTATATAACAGCAATTACGGTAAAGCAACTATATTTTCACAGACATAATGTATTTTAATTTGAGTTCATAATAATAGTGTAGAAACAAAAAAATAATCTGTAATATAACAAAATTATAAGGGTCATGATGGTTTCTCAACTGACCGAGAAACTTATATTGATGCATAGCTGCTGCTTTAACTTGAAAAAGGAATAACCATTTAAATTTTCCAAAATAAAATATTTTGGCATGATGTCTAAAACCTTAGAATGTAACTTACTAATCATCTAATTGTATTAAGAAAAAATATTTAAAACAAAATATGAACCTGTGGTGCAGTATGTGAGGCTCTTCTTCCCTCTTTAAGCTCCTGCATGAATACCTTGCCTATAACCATATCATCTTCATGGCGGAAAACTGTAGAAAATACTACAGTAACTCTATCTTCCTGAGCTTCCACATACCTGTTAAATAGATATAAAAATTTAGCATTAATTAGGCAATATTTATACTTCTTAATAATTTTTACAAATTTATAATTCTATTATAAATAAAAAATAAGTAAATTTAAATTGGTTCTCAAAATCCTCTGAATACGTTTTGATCGCCAAATAAGTGATAATCAGGGCCCTTTTATATTAAGCCTTTAGAAGGGGTTAAGCCTAACTAAATCACCCATCATTGAAAACTCTTGATTCAAATGAATGGGCTAGCCACCTTCAATTATAAACAGATTGAATATATCAACACTGGAAAGCAAAAACATAGTAAATGACACTTGAAGTAATTTTTTATTAAATTACATCATTGAAATCAGTAAAGTAAACTATGTCGATTGACATATGTCTGGTGAACAATTAAGGTTTTGCTACTATGTTCATGCTTTCTAGCGTCAATATACAACAAGTAAGATTAATTTATTTTACATCCAATTTGAAACCAGTTACCAACAAAACCTCTGAAGGGGTTTTGAGTTCATTTGAATTAATTCAAACAAAAGGCTTAGCCATATAAGCAGTTCCAGGCTCTGGTGGTGGTAATACAGCAATAAGTCACAATAAACAAATGCAAAGTGCTCTAAACTAAATTAATCAAGTATATAATTTAGAAAATTTTCAGCTTCTATATGCTTAAATTTTATAACCATGAAATGTTATGAATTAAAACTTACAGTGTTTCATCCTGTCGATAGTTGATAACAGCACGTTTGTGACTAACATCCCCATCTTCTTGCAGTCGGAAATAGCGTTCAAATACAGATGCAAAGCAATTTCTTTTTAGAAGACCAACTTTTTTCACTATATCTTCCCAATCATCAGGGATATTCTCCATATCCAACAACACTGAGACATTGTAACCTAAAATAATTAAAAAAAAATTTTTAATATCAAAGTAAATCTTATAATATTAAATGTTTGAAACAATAAAAAAACATCCTTATCTGATGTTTTTACTTCACTTCTCATATATTCATTACAAAGGTAAACATTGATATTGATAAGAGGGAAATGTCCTGGCTAAGAAATCTAGGCTAAAACAAAAACTGATCTTGTTCAAAACTACATTATGTATTGTATTGGGTATTTAAATTC
The DNA here is from genome assembly GCA_018247575.1 of Eurytides lysithous rurik. NCBI lineage: Eukaryota > Metazoa > Arthropoda > Insecta > Lepidoptera > Papilionidae > Eurytides > Eurytides lysithous. The sequence continues at coordinate 8,667 of DWHO01005058.1, read as the reverse complement.
CCTAATAATTGTCATCCATCATTAGCATTACAAGGATAGGGTACCCAAAAAAAAATTGGTTCACAGTTTTTTTTAACTTACATTTCAGATAACAAAGAAAACTTTAAAAAATATGTAATATAATTTGCAAATGTTCTGATCATATTTGAAAAACATGTTACATCAAAATGATTATCTTATCTGTAATAAATTCCTGATATCACACTTTTACAATGCAACAAACACTAAAGTCTTAACCAGAAATTGTTATTTTAAATGTCATTTATGCAAAAATATAATATATAGCTCTTGTATTTAAAATACTGAAATTTTAGATTTAACTGAAAATCACAACCTAAAAATATTATGGTACAATATGAACACAATATTTTAACATTTAATAATTATTTTATATCAAACTTATGTTTATCACAATTTCTTAGCCTTGAAGCTATTAGAAACAGTCATCTATTAAAAGCTCTTATAAATACAGAAATAAAAGATTGTATAAGAAAACAAGTAGGTTAGAACAATATATGAACGATAACACTGATGCCTAGCTAAGCTTGGCTTGCCCCTCTAACAAACATTGAAATAAATACTGTTCATAAAATATTTATTAAACTGTATTTACCCTTAAAATCATATGACTATATGTGTATATTACCATAAATAATAAAAAAATATATATATAAAGAGCTCTTGTATTTATTATTCCCTGTTCCTGTATTGCTTGACAGATACTACTAGACAAACATTATTAGTTTATACACATATTTTATTGATGATTTTGTGCATTTACATGTTCATATATGATAAAACCCAATTATATGTCTGGGTATGGTCTATTTGAAGTATACACTAAGTCATTAATACCTTCATAATAAAACCTAAAAGTTTTGTAGTAATATCAACATTATTACAGATAAGATTAAAGTATTTTCAAAATTTGGTGGATGCCTCATTCCTAAATTAAATATTCCTAGGTAATATACTTTAAATTTGGCAATAATTGTTTAAAAATCTACATATATGTGATGTATGACAAAATAATAAGAGAATTATTATTTTGTCATTCATCACACATAAGGGTATATGGGTGTTAAAATAATTGAGTAAATTGTTATTGTATAAAAAATATAGATAATTCAAAGTTGATTATTTATTACTTATTTTCAAAGAAAGTTCTTTTTTGAGAAATAAAATTTTCTAAGGATAACATGTCCATTACCTGATTCTGTCTCAGTAAGGAGTGGTCCATAAACCCTTTTAAGCAATTCATCTGCACCATGTTCTTCTAACTGCTTGTAAAACTTTAATGATATACTAACCTGAAATGTAAAAATGTAGCATAGAATAAATGCTTATAGGCAGTTTACATTCAATTGATTTTACAATTGCATTAACATTCAATGTTACATTCATTATAATATCTTAATACCTTTTCTACCAGTTATGATTCATATAAACTAAACCTTACCACTTGATGATTCATATAATCTAAAATTAACTAAATATAATCTAAAAAAAAGAAAACCAAAATATATTCGCATGCAAATATTATTAATCACACTGATCCACATATAAAAATATAAGTGATACACAATTATTACCCACACAATTATTATTATAGAATTAAAGCACAATAAAATTACTAGGCCGGTGTTATTTGACTTTAAATTATACAAACTATAATTAAATTTATATTATTCTTAAAATAAAAACAAAATTCAATATATAAATACATACCCTAACTTTGGTTTTATCTCCATTAACATTAGATATATGAAACAGCACACCATCAAAGTCAGCAACAGTAACGTCGATGGATTCGGGTTTTAAGCTGAAATATGCAATAGAAAAATAAAGTTACGAAAAATCAGAACTAAAATAAAACATTTGTCACATCCTGCCAAAACAGCACTTTTTATCTGTATCCTCTCATTGTTGTTGTAGTATATCGATGTCTCATATCAAATTTAATACACATTGTTTACACCCATCGGAATCCGAAAACACTTTATGGGACGTTTCCGCACTCCCCGCAAGTACGTACAGCAGTCTATATGAGTCATCCATGCCGATATGAACGATATCACGTCATACACAGACATTAGACTAAGGAAAATTATGCACATTTCGTCTAAAAATAATATAATAAAACAATTATCTTGTTTTTCAGCGGCCAACGTGGGCCCACCCTGGAGAAATTGTATTTGACACTTGTCAAGGGACTTATGAAAAGGGGTTATGGGTTAAATTTAATAGGACATAAAATTTAAAACGTTTATCGTGTCATTTTAAATAGAATTATAACGTAATGCTTACCACTAACACTCTACACGTAACGATTATAAAAACTAGTAAACTTTCTAAGCGTAACGTACTCACCGCGCCAGTGCATTTTTATATTTAACTGTTAGAGTTTCTTCTATAATTCTATTATTGATCTCCAGCAAGATCATTATTTAACAATTTATAACCTACAGCTTTTTCATAAAAATAACACTTATAGCACCTTCATTTAATAATTTATAAGAATATCTTTAATGACGACCGCCCGAACACAGGTACCTATACGACAGAACATAGAAAGAAAAGGAAGCTTCAAATGAATGAAAAATCGGCCATGTAACCATAGACAATAACTATCTTTAATCATTTTATGAATTATATTTAATTTAATTCACAAATTTTAGATTTATTTTAAATTAGTTCGTTATTTTAAGTCAATAGTGTATTGGGGCATTCGTATAGGGATAAGATAATCACTTCGTATTTTTTAAGTAAATAGAAATGTTAATACGATCGATGAAGTGATGATTTGATTTTAAGAACTGTAAATGTTGCTTTTAACGCCTTTTGGATCAGAAGGATTCTAGAAACCTTAGGTTACCATAGCTAAGCTAAGAAGAGCCCAAGTAGCTCAACCGACATAGAGGGCTGGCTGTAATATAGAGACGAGTACATATTAACAAGAGCCAAGCTTCCTTATTTATAGTCAAATCTTAAAACAAAAAACACCCGGGTCCCGGGGCGGTTCTCACCACCTGCCGTTCCGTTTGCCAATCAACAGTCAACGACGGTCGCAGTCCAGGTCCGTACACCGGGACCCGACTGTCCATAGCCGACAATCCCTAAGCAATTTTAATTAAAAGACACAACACGCATGTCCTCATGCGTGACCCCGCAGAACGTGGGGTCTATCCAATTCATGGAAACTAGCATTTACACGGATTCGGCGTTCTGATAAATAATATTATTTATGTCAAATAACCTATTACAAGCACTTTTGAATTGGCGTCATTAAATTTTACCAGTCAATTCAAATTTTGATTTTTCAATCAATACAATCAAAGTATATTTAGATTTTTACTTTACTGATATACTTTATAAAAAATTCAAAAGCTGCAATTTATTCCAAAAATTTATGAAAAAAATATTACAAGCAACCTTTAATTTTGGATCTGAATTTTTAACACTGTTGCTATGAAAAAATAATAATACGAAAACGTGAGTGTTTATTATTTGCGTCAACGCGCTTGTCAAGACCATATTCATTCACTATTTACTACGTTTAAGTTTTTGTATTGTATTGTAGGTAAACTTGAAATGTGAAACTAAATCAACTGCTAGAAAAAATAAATTATGGAGTATCGACTTTGGTTCCTACAGATAGTGTGAGGGATAATAAAAACTAACATTAACATGTCCAACCAGGTCACACAATTTGTGGCTGGTTTAAAGTCCCGAAATGTCGATATACAGACTAAAACGGCCCGTGAACTGTATCACTATGCAAAAACAGAATTACGCGAAGTGCCACAAGAAGAACTTACCCAATTCCTTGATGAATTTAACCATCAAATTTTTGAAATGGTTTCAAGTAATGATGTTCATGAAAAGAAAGGCGGTGTGCTGGCTATTGGTTAGTATAAAATTTGTTGATGTGATATTATTTATTTAATATCCCCTTATCTCGTAGATGAAAGGGGTAACCGTATTTTGATGTTACTGTGATTCATTCAATTTATATTAAGAATCACGAAACTTCATTATTATTTTTTAATACATATAAGTGTTATTTCATGATTAGCTTTTAAGTTAACACATTTACATTAATTTGGGTTGAATTTATATAGTTTTGGCTAATAATACTTTAATAATTTATTTTTAAAGGCTAACCATTTAATAGATTAAAAAATAAATTATTAAAGTATTATTACATTGAGAGAAAGAAAAAAAATATTTATTTAATACATTATTGAATTACTTTGTCCATATAACATAAATGAAATTATGAATCTTATAATCTTAAGCAAAATGAGCATGTTAAAATAGATTCTCAGTTCTAAAAAAAGGACATTTCATAATTAAAACATCAGCAACATACAGCTAACTAGTTAAATAAATTGTATCCTAAAATATACATATATTATCTCTCTTCTTATTGACGAAAACTATGAAAAAGAGATTATTAGCAATAACAACAACTTTTGGATATAGTTATACTTTACTTGAGAGGGAATGTTCTATTCTTTGAATATTTTGCAATTAATTTACCACAATTTACTTACATAAATGATTTTAGCCTCTTAACTCTTTTACTTTATATTATAAATTTGTTTGTTGCTTTACTGTTCTACACTCCCAGTAAGAATTATATTATTCATAATTTTTCAGTATGTCTTATTGGTGGAGATTGTGATACAACAAAAACTCGAATCACCAGATTTGCGAATTACTTAAGAAATTTACTTCCATCCTCGGATGCTGGTGTTATGGAATTAGCAGCTAAAACTGTAGGCCGTTTGGCAACAGTTTCTGGTGTAAAAAGAGCTGAGTATGTGGAATTTGAGGTGAAGAGAGCATTTGAATGGTTATCTGAAGAAAGAAATGAAGGTAGACGTCACTCAGCTGTTTTATTACTTAAAGAATTGGCTATTGCTATGCCAACCTATTTCTATCAGCAGGTTTCAGGATTTTTTGATCACATATTGGTTGCATTAAAAGACCCAAAGCAACAAATAAGAGAAGCAGCTGCTAAAGCTTTGAGAGCTGGTTTAGTTGTAACAGCTCAAAGAGAGACAGCAAAACAGTCTACTGCAAAACCTCAGTGGTATTCGCAGTGTTACGAAGAAGCTATGGTTTCTTTTGAGGACATACCTTTCAAAGAGAAAGGGATAACTAAAGAAGATAAAGTGCATGGTGGTCTCCTTATTCTCAATGAACTTCTAAGGTGTTCTAATGCAGACTGGGAACGGAAATATACACAACTGATGCAAAGCTTGGACACACAAAGAGACATAACTATGTCTGATGATATAATTTTTATAAGTTCCAAATTACATAGTCCATCTGTGAAGAGAGGCTATCTTTGTGATGGTTTCAAAACTGAAAATGTCCAATATCCCGTTCCTATTTATGAGTCAGAAGTTTGCAGGAAACTTTTAAATGAAGAATATGATAGAATATGTCAAGGTAAATGCTTAATATTTATTTAATGAGCAAAATGATGTACATTTTATATCAATTTACTCATTTATTATTTAGTTTATTGATTTATATGTTAGTAATGTTCCTTTTTTTTTGTGTTGTTCTTTTATAATTCATACTGTTTTTTGTAGATGTAATGAATCAGAGGCTGCTTAAAGCTCAAGGAGTTCCACAAATTCTTCTTATTATAATTCCAAGACTTGCCGCTTTCAATAAAGAATTATTTCTGAAGAATTATCTTAATTCTACAATGAATTACTTACTGATGTCACTTCGCAGTAAGGAAAAGGATAAAAACATGGCATTCACAACATTAGGTCTAATGGCAGCAGCATTAGAAGATGATATAAGTAACTATATTCGTACTATTATGGATTTTATAAAGCAAGCACTTCCAATCCGAGATACACAGAGTAAAAAACGAATGTGGATCGACCCATCCATTTTCGCTTGCATAACCTTACTTGGTAGTGCCGTTAAGGATTTGGTGGTTAGTGATATTAAAGAACTTCTTGACGCTATGTTTGCGACAGGCCTAAGTCCATCTCTAACAATATGTTTGAAAGAATTGAGTCAAAACCTGCCATCGCTTCGAGAGGAAATATCGGCCGGTTTACTGAATATGCTTTCACTTGTTTTAAGAAACAAACCATTTCTCCATCCTGGCGTCCCTCGTAGTATGGAACAACAGAGTACTATGAGTCTAGTCATCGAACCTCACGATACGGCAAGCATCGTTTTGGCATTGCGAACTCTCGGCACCTTCCAGTTTGAGGGGCATCACAGTCTGCTAACGTTCGTTAGACGCTGTGCTGACCACTTCTTGCAAAGTGAGCAACAGGAGGTGAGATTGGAAGCTGTTAAAACGGCAGCGAAGTTGTTGGCAAACGCCACAATGAGAACCATGAACAATCCTTCTAGAACTCTCACGATGCTAACCGCCGAAGTCGTCGGAAAGATGTTGGTTGTGTCCGTCACAGACCCAGACTACGAAGTGCGCTACTGGGTTCTGGAATCATTGACTGATATATTCGATATGCACTTGGCACAGATAGAAAATCTGAGCTTCCTCTTCATTGCGATGAACGACGAGCATTTGGAAATACGCGAATTGGCAATCTGTACTATTGGTCGGCTGAGTACCGTAAATCCAGCGTACATAATGCCCGGTTTGAGAAAAACATTAATACAGTTTCTCACGGAACTCGAGCACTCCGGAATGAGCAGGAACAAAGAGCAAGCTGCTAGGATGCTCGATAATCTTATCCTGCACGCTCCCAAACTCGTCAAGCCCTATATGGAGACAATACTCAACGTTCTAGTGCCAAAGCTCAAGGAATCTGATGCTAACCCTGGTGTAGTAATTAGCGTTTTAAAGGCAATAGGAGACTTGGCTGATGTGCATGGGGATAATAGCGGTCTGAAAAAGTGTCTCTCCGAACTGTTGAGCATACTTTTGGATCTGCTTTCCGACGCTAGCGCGACCGATAAAAGGAGTGTTGCGCTGTGGGCGTTCGGCCAATTGATCAGTGCAACTGGCTACGTAGTCACCCCCTACACCGAGTACCCCAATTTAATGGACGTGCTTTTGAATTTCCTAAAAACAGAACAACAGCCGAAAGACAGAAGGGAGACCATTCGCGTTTTAGGCCTCTTGGGAGCCTTAGATCCTTACAAGCACAAACTGACGCGCGGCCTCATAGACGGGCAGCCTGATTCCAGTCTGGTTCCAGTGGCCGATAGCAAAGCCGAAGAGAATAACTTCGATATGACGACTAGTGAGATGTTGGTGAATATGTCTTCGCCGCTTCTGGACGAGTACTATCCGGCTATTGTTATTTCCACACTCATGCGGATACTGCGGGACCCCACTTTGCAGCAGCACCACACAAGCGTGGTCCAAGCGGTTACCTTTATATTCCAGTCATTGGGCATAAAGTGCGTTCCGTACATCTCTCGAGTGACCCCCAGTCTTTTGTACGTGGCGCGCGCGACCGACAACAACAATTTCCGTGAATTCCTATTCACTCAACTGGCGAAGCTCATCGCGATCGTAAAGCAACACATCCGCAACTATTTGGACAAAATATTCGATCTGATCAAGGAGTTTTGGACGCCGAACAGTCCTCTGCAACCGACATTGATTTTACTCGTGGAACATATTGCCGTCGCTTTGGGATCAGAGTTCAAGGTCTACCTGCCTCAGCTCATGCCGCACATTCTACGGGTACTGGCCCACGACACGAGCAAAGATAGATTCGTCACAGAGAAGCTCCTGTACGCATTGCAAAAGTTTGAAGACAACCTCGATGACTACATGCACCTCATCATTCCATCGATCGTGAAGTTGTTCGATGCGACGGATTGCCCGATTCCGGTCGCGAAGGTTGCCATGGAGACCGTCGACTATCTTTCCGACTCGTTGAACTACAGCGAGTTGGTTTCTAGAATCATCCACCCTCTCGTCAGAAGTCTGGACACGTGCTACGCTTTACGCACGACTGCGATGGACACTCTGTGCGCGTTGATCATACAACTCGGCAGCAAATACATGGACTTCATACCGCTGGTGCAGAAAGTTGTTACTAAACACCGAATCCAGCATCAGAACTATGAGCTGTTGCTGTCCAAGTTGCAGTCCACGTCGACGTTGGGTGTCGACGACGGCTTGCAGAGCACTCGTAGGAAACCACGCAATAACAATCAAGAGGTATTACAAACACACAAATTACATTTTATACTATTAGGTTTTTTTACGACTTATTTGGCGCAGTTGCTAATCTTATTGGCTTCGGCGTCGCAAGTCGTAGGTTTGACTACCACCCACGACAAATATTTGTCGCGAGTGGGAGTCGAACGTCGAAACTCGAAGTCTTAAAAGTTTGCATTTAATCATTATACTAATATTTTAGTCGGTGTTACATATATTTGAGTAGTCACAAGTTTCCACATATACTATTAGATATATTATATTTTTGTGTAGGATAAGTAAAAACAATTGATACAAATTTTGCATTCTTATTATGTTTCTTAGGTTTCTTGGAGTTAACTTTCATAGAAAAGTCGTTAATGGCCGTTATAGTTTTATCGATCAAATATTGGCCAATTGGTTTCATCGATCAAATATTGGCCAATTGGTTTCATTTATCTGTTTTTACCATGGGATGATTTTTTATCGGTTTTACCAGTATA
>DWHO01005057.1:0-10582 GCA_018247575.1 Eurytides lysithous rurik | reverse complement strand
ACGGCGGGTAGGGACGCCGTGGTCGGGAGGGGCGGGAGAGAGGGAGGAAGGAACGGGTGGGGGATGGGCCACCGGCCACCTCACTCACCGGACGAAACACGAAAAAACAAAATAAAGTTAAAAACAAAAAAGGGGGATGTTCCCCCTTTTTTGTTTTGGCTTATAAAGGGATCTATCTATATAGAGGAGGCCTGCGCCCAGCAGTGGGCCATATATAGGCTGTTACTTTATCTTTATGCCTAATAATTACACCAAAAGCGTTGGCCTTCTTAAATTACTGTCAATGTAGTGATCATTGACAGCTTTCAACAGACAGGCGGACAAAAAGTCCTAACACTTACAAGTTCCTCTATGCCTTATTTAATGACGTTCATAAATGGATTACGATACTAAATATTTTTCTTTGTGTGGTATAGTAAAAAATGTTGGATATAACTAAACCAATCGAAGTTGAACAGGACATACACGTAATCGAACTCATCGTGCTGCAAGTGGGTGAAGCGGGCCAGAACACTGCCTCGAGGCATGAAGTCCAGACCCCGGCCCAGGTTCACCATGCTCTGCTCCCACTGCGTACCGAACGTGTTTCTCCCGGCCTTGCCCTCCACTGCGATAGAGGACACGCGTACGCCCGGGAAATCCAACTGCAGATGGGAATTATATTTTTTTTCTAGTCTAATCAACGGAGGTAGCCAAAACTTCATAATTCCTATAATTATAAAAAGCGCTAGTTACACAGTTAGTTAAACGATACAGGGTCTGTATAATGTATAAAAAAAGTAAAGATGACGTTTTTTATTTATACGCCGATAGACAGCACTTCAGACTCTAGAATCTCAGTTCTATCAAATATAAGTAAGGACGATATATCCAATTAGATTTACGTAAATGAATAAACTGATAAATAGATTTTTATAAAGGTTAAAACATTTTTAACATTATGCCAAAATACTTTTGTCTCGCAACAATAATGTTGAAGATATTTTTATCATTATTATCGATATTTTTAACGTCACTATTTAACATTATAGATATTTTTATCGTTACCCTGTCATTGCCATAGGGAGGCAACTTGTTCTTATACAGGACGAATACGTCGTCGATGAATCCGTGCCAACGGTAGAATAATGGGTCTCGCATTGTCGTTGCCGGATCACCCATAACGCCAAATTGCTCCTGTTAATAATCGTTAATAATCGATAAAATATTAAGAAAATTTAGATACGATCAAAATAACAACATAAGATAACTAAATGATCGTGAATGGAAATAGTCGTGATGAACGAAAACGATACATCATTAAGAAAGAAACATTGAAGTGTGTATACAATTTTACATTACTATTAAACAGATAGAATTTTTAACTACACAGACCTCTTTTGCATTATCCGCTTGGTGATGTATTAGTGGTGCCACTGCCAGGCGATGTTTCTCATAGTACTTATTATAGTATACGTACTCGATTATTCCATCGTTAAGCAGTATTTAACGTTAGCGTATTTACTGGGCATAGAAATACCACACAGTGAATAATCAGTCTAACCGATGCAATTTATAACACAATATACTTTATAGGCAATCATTGTTGCTTATCATAACCTAGTAGATTTGGACTTCTAAATTTATTACTAAGTTAGAAAGTACTAAGCGGCAGTAGAATCAAATCACTGAGTGTTAAGCATTTATATAATAATAATTCAACAATAACTGTCCGTCCACATTTCGTAAAGAGTCATTATAGAAAAGAGAGTCCGGACCTTCGTGGACATCTATAATGTTTAAAGTCTAAATTACCAAAAATGAAACTTTAGTGTTTTCAAACATTCAAAGGAATAAGATAATCATTTATCTTATTCCTTCGAAAGTTTGAAAACTGATCCGATCCGATTTAGGCTTGAACAGTTCAAAAGGTGACACTCACCAAATTGCGATGATCAGGGTCGTGAGCGTAGGACATGAAGATATGGCCCATGTTGTGGAAGTCGCCGTAATAGGAGCGATTGGGACTGAGGATGGATGACTCCATCAGGTCACCGAGCACGTCGATACCAGTTTCCTCATCGAGTGGAGCGCGACGGCCGTTCGGCTGAAAACATTTTAAATTAATTATGACTGCTACTACTATCTAATAAAAACGACCTAATATTTGAGATTAATCTTTAAAGTCCGGTGATATTAACAATCAAAAAAGTTTTGGTTATTTTGTTTAATTGAAACGTTTACAACCGAAGATTTGAGATCTTTAAAGTCCGGTGATATAACAATCAAAGAAATTTTGTTCATTCTATTTACTTGAAACATTTTGATTTGCTTACCAGCAAAATGGAGTTCATTTCGATCGCTTCTAGAATGCGTTGCCTCCACAACTCCATCTGCGAGACATCCATCTTAATTAGATCTACGGGTCTGTCAAGGTCCCGCATAGATGATTCGGCAAATCTAGAAATGAACGACAATGTTGCAAATTGAAAAAAAAAACACAAGAAGCACAATAGGTGAAAAGAAAGTCTATTGAAATTAAATCGAAAAGATAACGGGTATTAAAAGAAATTTTAAATATTGTGAATGTATCTTTGTTTAGAAGATGATTGACAAGATGAACACCGAACGATAAGCAACCTCCCTGCCTATAATTATACTGTTCCACAGACAGAAGGTGATTGGCATTTTGCTGCGCATCACCCAGAGATTTTAGATGTTATGTCTTTATTTAAACTATCGCTTATTAATCGAAATCGACCAAGAAGGCTTTCTTGAGAGGCCTCTTTAATAATTGAATAATATAGTTTTTTGACTATGACATTTATGATTTGACAAATAGAGTCTTTGACATTAATAGTATAACCGTAAACTATGAACGAGTTAGCTTATCCAATTTATTACATATTTTATGAATAAAATTAAAAAAAATGTCCACAAAACTATAACTATAACTCTGCCAAATTTCATTCTCCTCCGCGACCGCAATAAGCTGTAAAAGGGGTCCAAAGTCTTCTCTTCACGTATTAATATATAGATTTTTTGACTATGACATTTATGATTCGAGAAATAAAGTGTTTGACATTAGTATTATGAACGTTAACAATGAACGAATTAGCTTATCCAATTTATTACATATTTTATGAATAAAATAAAACAAAATGTACACAAAACTATAAAACACATCATTACCTACACATTACTGACACAATAATTGACAATGCAGTGGTACTGCCCTGACGGAGAAAAGAGCGAATATTGTAGTCTGTTTTATTTTACCTTGGAGGCCAAGAGCGACTAGCGACTTGAGAGTCGAGTTTGGGGAAGTAGGCTTCTCTGATGTTCTCCCTTAAATCGGGGCCGAATGCTACGACACGGCTCAAATTGTTGCAGAATCGCTCAACGTTATATCTGTAATGAGAAAGAATAAGCTAAATGGAACATATCCTACAATAACAAAAAAATTGATCTTAACGCCGTAAATATAAACTAGGTTTCTAATGTGTATAATAATTTACTGTCCACATTGACCAGTGAACATTTACTTCATATGTTAGAAATTAAGTATTACTCTTTACCGGGCTTAACGTATGAGACGTTTGATTTGTATGCAACTTTTGAAATTTACACCGATAATAAGTAACGTACCCCATTATTTAGTAATATATTATGTTAGTTCATAGGTTTTTTCTTTTTTTATCAAGTAGCACCGAAACGAAATCCCTTAAAAACTGGAGAGCGACTTATTATAAATTACTGAAGTTACTTCCTATCCGGAAAAATGACAAACAAAATAAAATTATGCTCTATTTTATTCAACGCGAACGGAACTCTTAGATTAATTAATAAATATTCTACCAACAAATTAATTTGCTAATATAGTAATCTTAATAATATATTAGTTAAATAATAATTATAAGAATAACAAGGGGTAAGTTGAAAAGCAATCCAGAGAACTTATGTCGAAAAACACTGACTTTATTACCTTTTTGACATTATTTTGATATACGCCAGATGAATATAGATTATTATTAATATTAATATATCAAATCAAATCAAAATTATTAGCTTTTAAACATAAAAACATAATATTAAAAGAAATATCTATTTGTCTCCTCACTAGGCCTAGCCTGTATCGAGGAGACGTATTTCTTATTTGAGACAAAGACACATATTTTACACTCAGTAGACATTGAATTTTGACCTAAGAAAAACAAAGAGAAACAATCATAATAACGTAATAATAACCTTTCTTATTGTTATTACACCTATTATTAAAATTATAAAACAAATAAATAAAATTTCTTACAACATAACTATGATGCAACATTTAAGATATACATATATCATATAAATATAAGTTACTAATACATAACACAATGTCCGAAGCATTATACGAACCTGGCAATGATTTGCTGGTGCATGTAATAGAGAAGCTCTCCCCGCCTGTCTTTAGCAACAATCGAGCGATCAGCCGAGTCGAAAGGATAAACAAGGTGCCAATGCCAGTGATGCAGGTTGATGCCAATGTCTTCCCGGAAGTACGCCAATCGCTGTTCCGGCTCCGCATCGGACGCGGTGTAGTTTTGCGGAATCACCACGGGTAACTTTAAAACAGAATGAACCAACATGTTGTTTTATTAACATTCGACTCCTTATTTAGCATTATTGTTAAATAATAAGCTTCGACATCGCTAAGCTTGGGTTGTTCTTATAGTATATCATACATACTTGTACCAAGTCAAAGTCCATGTGCAAAAAATATATTTAAGAAAAATATGTGAAGAAAAGAAGACTTAAGAAAGACTTACAGTTAAGATATACCTAAAAGACTCAAAACAATACATACATTGTATTGCCTTATATGATATTAGTACTATTTGATAAATCTAACCAAAAAGATCTGACGCAGAACTCAATGCTTTAAAAAATCATTTGAATACAATTAGTCAACATTTTTCTGTAGTCAGATACAATTTTCCTCGCCTTTCCTTCGTTCTTCATTTGTATATAATATAGTATCTGGAACACACCCATACCATATTTATATCATTGTAAATATCTAATTGCAATTCACTTACCCTGGGGCCTGAAGATACCACAGTGCTGACCTCACGGGCGCGCCTGAACACTTTAGGGTCCATAAATTTGTCAGGGAACGTCTCCGTTATTGTCGGGATGTTTAGACCCTTGGTATCAGGTCTGTGAAACAAATATCGAATATTGTACATGCTATGAAATTGGTAGCCTGACTAACCAATATTTTAAAACTAAAAGTGTTTATTCAATATGGTCTTTTGTAAAAGGTAATTTGAGACTGAAGTCAGTTAATTATCAGCGAGGCCGTAAGGAAAACCTAGTAATTACTGTCAAAATATTGACACAGGACATTTTACATAATTTTGTAAGGACAAAACTAAATAAGACTTCATTACTCTGATAACAGATTAATAACCAAGTTTCATCAATCATCGTCCAGATGTAAATCTTGAAACTCATTCATCATTTAAATTTAGACAAATGCTAAACTTAGAACAAGTCAGTAAGATTATGTTTTAGACTCGTTAAGGTAAGTACACTACAATGGTACGTGGTAACCATTGTAACCGTCCATGAGCCAAATACATAGGCTACTTATATCACTAATAAAAACGCCTACAAGTAATATGTATAGAAAAAACTGACAAACACATGGTAAAAACTGTGCTTAAATTTGAACTCAGCCTTGGAGCCTTAATAGACTCACCTGTGCAAAATAGCGACAGATAAGCAATAGTTGAACATGTACGGGTTGATCCGCAGCTGACAATAAGAGCAGACGGACAAGAGATCATCCACATCCCGCATGCCTGAATAAACAGATAAAACATACATAATATAAAAGAAAGCCATAACCTAGAACATTTAATAGTAACTGGAAAGATTGATGGTAAACGACCAATTTGCCGAAATCCAATTAGAAATCATCAAGCTCACGCATGTCTGGACACCAATCTGCATGACACACTACATGCCGCCAAGAAAAGACACAAATGGTGGGACACCGACAGGAAAATAAAAAATTCCACGATAGGGAATCACTTCTCTCAGTAATAAACGATGCAAAGAGGATATCTAATTTTATTAGATGTCTCCTAAACGTACATAAGGTTAACATGTTTTTTAATTCACTGTCACGTACAACGTTACATCTTTATACTGAAACACGGTAATTACTTCACACTATTGTTTGGCAATAGAATAACTGGCAATGCAGTACCCACCAGGCAATGCAGGCCTACCACTTATGTCCTGCACCTACGTCTGACTATATATCCTTAGCAAGCTCAGCAAAAGGATCCCACCGGCTAGATTTTAAATAGCAGTCTAAAAACTCACAAAGAAGAAAACATTTATTATATTAGACTTGTATAGTTGAAACCCTCTCAATACCTGCGTAGTTAACGGTGTGTTTCTACTCATAGTTATTATCCTTTCGGATACACCTCTTGCCTGATGTATGTATGTATGCCTTTCTTCATGGCTCTAGCCTTACACGGCTAAGATGGCCGATCCAATCCGCCTCACCGTCTAACGTCTCGATCTCTATCTAGTCTCTGTATGGCTATATGATCCACACCGCTCTTTTTCCCTCCCAAATATTTCCACCTTAAAGGTTGGCAGCAGGTTTTCAAGTCCCATGACGTTGCGAATGTCCATTGATAGTGGTAATCGTTCACTATCAGATGAACCGCATACCCATTTCAACAAAAAATCCATAAATAGGAAATGTGAGAAGTTGTACATTGGGAATAAGCCAATTACATGTGGAAGTGTTTTTGCTTCCGCGTTTCGTTCCGTGAGGTATGGCGGCCGGTAGCCCATGCCCTTCCCTTCCTATTCATTCCCTCTTTTTTTCCTCCATCCCCTACCACCTTTCGCACCCGCTCTACTCCTTCCTATCTCTTTCAAAAATGTCCCTCCTTAAAGACTGGTAACCTATTTACATATTCTGTAATGCTACTAATGTCCGTGGGTAGCGGTGATCCTTAACCATCAGGTGAGCCGCGTGCTCGTTTGTAAGCCTAATCAATAAAAAAAATTACCCATAAAAATGTCAATCAGCTTGCCGGCCATCTGACGATGTTTGGGCACGAACAGCGAGAACTGATCATTGGTCGACAGCTGCATAGGCAGATCGAGGTTTGGCAGAGCGATGTTCCTCACAGGAATGGTGCGGGTAGCTTCATTGCCGAATCTACTGGACAAGGTATTGCTCAGGGACTTGTACTTTTCCGGCTGCAAAAGATATACATACAAAATTACACTGAAGTATTAAATTGATATGACACTCGCGCAGCAACTAGAAAATTAAAAATTGTAGTATTGTTAATAGAAAATTGTAGTATTGTTAAAGAGCCATGGGGGCAGCTTCCTCTACTGCTGAATGGGTCCGTCTGAAGCGCATAAGTACCATGACCTCGCA
The DNA here is from genome assembly GCA_018247575.1 of Eurytides lysithous rurik. Taxonomy (NCBI): domain Eukaryota; kingdom Metazoa; phylum Arthropoda; class Insecta; order Lepidoptera; family Papilionidae; genus Eurytides; species Eurytides lysithous. Next base: position 3,138 of record DWHO01005057.1, on the reverse strand, counting down.
GAAAATGGACATAAAGTGGAAGTGTTTGTGCTTCTGCGTTTTGACTCTAAGTGTGGTGGCCGGTGGCCCACCTCCCTCCTTTCTCTGTCCTTCTCCAGCCTCCCCTTCCTTTTCTAGTCTCTCCATCCCCTTTCCTCCTCACTTCCCTTCCATAAATTCCCACCTTAATTGCGTGCAACGCATTTGCAGAACGTTCGACATTGCAAATGTCCATGGGTTATCGCTTTCCATTAGTTAGCCGCTTGCTCGTTTGGCCGCCTACTCCACAAAAACAAAGAAAACCATCTATCAAATGGCAATGAATAAAGAAAAAAGGTCCCATAATTTAAAAGTTTACGTAACATTCATTTATATTCGTCCCCTTCTACATATGAGATACATTCTGCAGCTTAAGACAGAAAAGTGGTGAAAAGCTAGTTAAGAATCAACAAAGCACTCTTTTTACGTTACGAATGATATTACGGTCAACGAACAAATACTTCGTCATTGTACTGAGTATTGAGATGGTAAATCACTGTGCCCAGGGAAGTAAAAGTTTAAAAGAGCTTACATAAAAGTGAGCCGGTACATCGAAGACGACCTTTTCCTCGCCCTTCTGCATAAAGCACGGCTGGTTCGGCCGATCGAAAAAGTAGAGTAGGTCCCTTTTTGAGTCAGTCATTTTAGAAGCTGCAAAACATTATTATACATTTTTATATGAAATAAAAGACAATAAGAGCGGTAAGGGAAGTCGAGCTTGATGACAATCGACACCCTTAATAGCGCAGCGCCACTCAGTGTTTTAACCTGAACAGTTAAGAATGTGCTCTATGCTGCGGTTCTTCAGTGGTAATATATCTAACTTACACTTACGTATACACTTGTGCGACATAAAAAATAATTTAAATTGCTCCTACAGTGACTCGGTATTGCAATCGGCATTCGCATACTGAAATAATGCAAAAATCTATGCGAGAAACGCACTAGACGCGCGGCTCCGTTGCACCACGACATTCCACGCGATAACAATGCTATTCCTCTTTCGCATCCAATGTTTGTGTCTATGTATCATCATACCCGCAATTTCTCTGTAAACATCGCCCTTAAATCGGATAGATATGTATTACTACTGGGATAGTACTTAGCATGGCTGTGATACTCCCAAGCGAACTCTGCTAGAGTTGAAATGCTAGAAAAGATAAACTGTCCATTGACAGTAGCCCATGGATACAACCAACACTAACGTAGACGTGTTGCTACCCGCTGAAAGACTACACGCTATAGTCAAACACTAGACTATATACGAAAAAAGAAAAACGGAACAATAAACGGTTTTACTTTTAAACCATTACGTGTAAAATACTACCCCGAGAGAATTTTACAAAAACACACAGCTGATATCGTTAAAGACTTCATTTCTCAATCTCTATAAAGTTATGTACATATATAACCCTCACTAAAATACTACTGCCAAAGCCAAAGTAAGTTAGCTCGAAATCAAAATAATCAGTAGCTTCATAGCTTCTCCAACACCACAACGGATCGGCATAATTCTTGCCATTGCAACATGGTTTGGCTCAACGCTTAACATTAATAATAGATTTCTTGAAAATTGAAAACAAAAAAAAAGCGTACACAAAAACAAGGGAAAAAGTTTGCACGATAAATCCCTGTAGCCACGAAAAAAGTAAAACTAATAATTTTATCTTCACCGCAGATTCACTGCGGTCAAGACCTAATTATGTTATGTTCAAATGTTATTAAAACAAACATTACCTTTGCCTTCTTCTGCGCGGTAAAACTATGATCTTTAGACAATTAATAAAAAAACGTCGAAAACTGTTTTTTTAAGGAATATGTAAGCCGTGAGATTCACGGCTTTACTGTGTCGTCGAACGTTAATGGACGATATTTATACAATTCTTACGCCCAACGTTCTATTCAAAGTTGGAAATGCAATTGCATCTATAGGGTTCCCGATACAATAATTATATTCTTGTATCGGGAACCTTAAGTGAATTTTCGCGCTCTTGAAAGTGACATTAAAAAAATGTCTAATATCAATAACATTCCACTTTCAAAATGATAAATAAACGAAACTTTCCAGTTTTTTCTTCTTCATCCTTTTGTAAAAAAAATAAACAGAAGCCATTTTTAGATAGAAAAAAAGTAATAAATTAAAAGTGTGCTAAACAAATTGATATATACAAATTGCACAGCTAGATTTTATACATTGTTTTTCGGTCATATTGAAATCTGAAAAATATCTTAGCATGCAGGATCGCTTCACTCTTTACGAACGACAAAATAATTGAAGCTCCCGAGAATGATAGGAAAGAAACTCCGCCGTATTAATCACATGCGTATCCATTATAACCTTACCAAATTTTAGAATATAACCAGCACTAGCAAGAGGATGAGAAAGTGGAAAGCAACAGTTATTTTTACATATTAGACCTTAAAAATACGTAACTTTGTACGTTATAGGTAATTTTAGTATTGTAACATATATTTCTATAATCATTTTCATTCAGTTACTTGTGTATAGATGTTGTTTGAGAAGACCTTTTTTTTAAAGAAACGATTTGTTGCTTTTTTTCTGACCAATATAAGCTTAAAGATTCACCTTGCCCCGACTCAATATATTTTTGCTTAGTAGGGCAAGGCCGGCTTTTGGGCTTGTATGGTAGTACCGCCACTGGCTATATCCATGATGATTGACACACATTTTTTGTTCTTTCAATGTCATATAAAATAAATATTATTGTTTATTCGCCCTGGGGATTTCCAAATTTGTCCGTGTGCAATTCAGCGCCGTGTAAACAGATTTATCGGAACGGAAGTTGCGGTCGCTTGATTGTATGCGAACACTTGTTGCGGTGAAAACTTTATCAATACGGTCTAGGTACAAAGTAAAATAACCCTTACAAGACATTAAGCGGACAAATGTTTTTTTTTTTTGCATTTTGAAGCAACAGACTTCGCTGTCAATAATAATTTTTAACACTGTAGTGAAAAGAATGTTCATAGAAATTCTAAAGGTTTTTTGTATTTCGTGCTTGTCTTTCTGAAACCGAACTTTTCTTAAATATGTGAAGTCCGCCAATCCGCAGTGGGGCCGCGTGGCGGTCTATGCCCTTATACCCTCTGTATAGAGGA
>DWHO01005056.1:0-10583 GCA_018247575.1 Eurytides lysithous rurik | reverse complement strand
GTAGGAGAGCAATTTTTCACTCTCCTATCGAGTTCATCCCAGACAAGTTCTATTGGAGACAGATCAGGTGACTGCGATGGTCATTTCATGATTTTTAAAACCTTTTTATCTGTTTTTTTCTGTAAAACATTTTTAATGAGAGCCGACGATCCCTTTGTCAATATGTAAACAATAGTAAAAAGCTGCAAAGATAACATTAATTACAAATTTTTACCGCCTATAGCAGGTGTTGTTTCGTTCTGGCCAATAACAGATGTGCTTCCAAACTTTTGGACGGTAGTGTACTTCTTGTTAGAAATAAATATAATCCTAGTAATATTCTAATAATAGTACCTATAGCTAGGCCCAAACCGAGTTCATAATGTTATTTGTCATCAAGTACAATCATTAAATTGGATATACAATATACAGAAATTGCAAATAGAGAATTATATATGTCTGAACCTGATGTGGTGACTGGCAATTCTTGATATAGAGACGCACGAACTGAACAATGACCTATTTAATAGCAACAGTCACTTTGGAACTGAATGTAAATATTGAAATAAAAGTTAACGCTAGCATAATCGGATTTCAGAGTGAGCATTGAAATGGAGTTAAGCCGTATCGAATGCTGTTGTATTTTATTCAAGGCTACCGACCGTGAAGCTTGTACGGCAGCCGGCATGCCAAACGTAACTACAAGTTCTTCGATGTAAGCAAAACTTATTTACAGTAGTAGTTTATAAGTGTAGTTGTGGTGAATAACTTTTTATTGTTACGATATATGTCGAAGAAAGTATTGAAAAAAGATATATATGTTTTTTATTTTTCTTTTCATATGTATTTTTTTACTAAATTAAAAAGAAAGGCAATTTTAAGAGTCGTAATAAATTGTCTTTGTTATAATTTGATATTACTAATTTGCACCATATATACCAGGAACTCGTTAATTCCTTTAAAACCGTGAAATTATACCAATCTGGGGTTGCTAACCCAAGATTTTTGATTTTTATTAATGTTCATTTCTTAAGAATTGTTGATGTTAATTAAATTGGACAGCATACTATTTTAATATCAAAACATACCAGCGTCAGTTTGCCTGAGTCTGAGTACAAAGTGTAGTAATTCAGTGCGTAGACATTGACAATGGTTACGTTTAGTTACGTCGGGAGTAAATGACAATAGGTCTTCTCGTCTAATTCCTTTAAAGGGATTAATTAATGAGACGGACAAGTGCCATATAGGATTTATCCAGAATGCTATGTCTCTATAATTTGTAATTACTCTGGCAAAATTGCCATTACATACTACTGCTTTGTGGTATAATAAATGGCAATACCAGACCAGGTAAACGCTATAAAGAATCCTACCCTCATAAAGACAGGTTAATCCGGATAAATTAATTTTCACTGCCACTTCTATTTATTTAATTTACGCTACCATCTTATTTGAGTTATAAAACATAGTAGTGAGATATAGATAAAGGGTAAAATTATAATTGCGTCTGGTGGCAAGAGGGCTGGTTCTTTTCTTCCAAAGGTTGAGTATAACCAGTTTAATAGATTTTTAGGTTATGATTAGTGTTATGATAATATGTATGGTAAATATAGAACAATTTTATTGAAATATTTTTTATATATGTGAATAAATGTAGCTGTATAGCAAGATAAAGTACGTGAGTAGGTATGATCCGTTCCTTTTACTTTGTATGAAAAATTATCATCAAACACGAAATGAGAAGCTTACACATGTCACAATGATGGATAATACTTTCATTTCTATCTTTTAATCTTTATGATGATGTATAATTTTATAATTGAAATCGTATCTTATAGAATAGCTATACCGAATTGATTTGTTTTGGTAATCGTATCTTCGATACCTATAGATTGTCAATTTCGAAATTCCCGAATAGCAGTCCCCTATCGTAGGCATCATTTCGAAATTGGAAATTACTAGAACAAGTCCCACGGAGGATTAAAATTGAAACAGCTCTGGTAGAAATCGAATGCCACAGTAATACCATTTGGTCGTAATATTTGATTACGTATTCGTTACTTACGTTATCTGCAATTTGTTTAGTATTTTATGCTGTAAATTTTATTAAATATACTGTTTTTTTTTTGACAATGAAACTTTTAAAGTCTATTTTTAAATTACTAATAATCATAATATTATTCCTTGTTATTCTATAACTTAATCTTTATCTTAAAATAATATTCATTGACTGAATCTGAGACTAATAAGACGTTCAATATTTAGAACAATACTGTCCCTGTCAAAAACTTCATTTGTCAAATCACATATGTATGTCAGTTATCAGCTTGAAAAAAGATCATAAGCTTTGAAAGTGAGGGTATTTGAGAAAAATATGGTGCAATTTCAAACAATTACGTTCAAATTTCATCATCAAGCATTAGATAGTTTGTATTAATGTAGCCTTTCTTTATACAGAACAACTAAAAAGTAATTAATTCATCTTAAAGTTCGTTGTGTCTATTTAGCGACTAAAAGTTACCTAGGACGACGCGACTTGAAGCCGACGTATCAAATTCGATTGGCAAAGATACAATTCACATGCTTCATTTTTTTTATAAGATAAAACAGGTTATAAGCAAGAGTACAACAACAATTAATGATTGACAACAAACAATAAATAATGGTTGTAAATTTTACAATAAAAATTCAAACTATTGCTCCGCCACCTCACGTTCGTTGTAAACGTTTTTAAAAGTATCAAGAACAAGAGTCCATCTGAAATGATAGAATACAGTGGGTATTCTATCGCCAAACAGTAATGTGTAAGCACAACTATATTCCAGTTTAGAAAGGCAATACTGCCATAGTATATACTGAGCATGATGTATACTATCTTAAAACTCTGGTAGACGAGTGCAGTACTAGGTCAAAGAGCTTTAAAATCGATTAAACGAATTTAATCGACTTAAGTTAAAAAAACAGTAGGTGTGTGTCGGTTACCGGCAGATGCGCGATTTGGCCATCTCGTCACGTTATCCCCCAAAAAACTTGTTTGCCTAATCAATCAAGAACGTCATAAGTTCTCGGCCCTGGAATCTACGTACTTTCTTTTATTTCAAATAAGTTTTGATTTGAAACAAAAGATGCCGGGCTGGCTCGAACCGGATAAGTACCGCGTGTGGAAGTGGAAGTATTTATGCTTCCGCGTTTCATGGACATTCGCACTATCAAGGGAAACCACCTCATCCTACCTTAAAGGCTGGCGACGCTATAACTCATATAGCGTTGCCAGCCTTTAAGGTTGGAATTTTCGGGACTTGGGAAAGGGGGGAGAAAAAGTCGTTGGAATACTGGCCACCGCACTCACCGAAAGAAACCTACAAACACTTCCACTTCACGCCGATATTCTGTTGAATTGAGATCGTGTTGAGTACCTGGTTTAATTCAAATTCAATCTTTAGCTTTCCATCAAATTATATTCACTTCCATTTTATAAATTTTAAGCACTAATGCCGCTGAAAGGTCACTATTGAGTTAACAATATGGCTAAGATGCCGTATTAAAAGTTACCCATTATACTCGACAGGAATTATCGCGGTTGTTAAACATGAAACACGAAACTTTCGCAGGAGCGAGTGGAACAGACTTGATTAATTGCTTTTAAAGTAAAGCCCCGATGCGCTTCGGTGATGCAGTTAAAAACTTCTCCTCTGCATTCTATTAAGGGTGCACGCTATCCCGAATTGAATCGATACACCATGTTTTAAACCACTCGCTTGACCGAAATGAAATATAAAAAATAGAGAAATATGTGTTGCACTTTAAATTTTCAATTCTAGTGTAGTAATAGTGTTTATTGAGCAATTTATTATCCTAAATTTACAGAATGATATTGCTAAGGATTGGTGTCTCTCAAGGTGTTATATTCTCAAATGTATTTAAGTAGACTTATAAAATCGACAGTAATTGTCATTGAAGAATATTATTTTTTTAACATACCACTTATCAGCAGAGTTATATGACGAAAAAATATTTAATAGAAATATAGAGACTTAGAAGATGTAGAGCTCTATGCTGGGTGAACTTAGAGCAAATTTTACTGCGATAGAGAAAACAATAGATGTCTAAATGTAACATAGAAGAAAGAAGTAAAAACCATCAAATTATTACCGTTTGTCGTCCAAGAAACTTTGTAAAGAACGCATAGACTAGGTGATTAAAACACTGCTGTTACCTGATGGAGTCAGCGGTACTCTCGGGGTGGGTTGGGACGCGTTGTGGTTGTCATCACGTGGTGGACTGGCGACCGCCCCCTCTGCATTATTGTTCGGAGGACCTGGACCTCCAGCGCCAGCTTCTATCTGCAGCTGCAAGTAATTTGGCACTTAAATATAGACGAAAGATAAGATATTTTTCTTACTTTTTTTTATTTATTGCGTTTCACAAAACAGACAACAGTAATAATACAGAATACAAACGTACATTGAGAAGTTTAAATTTAACTGAAGTCTACTTGATGCGAAAATACGACACTCACGAAGTAACAATCTATTAGAAAATAAATAAATAAAAAGTGAGTTATTAAAACGGAATAATCCTTACATAAAAAAAAAATTACACAAAAAAGCAATGACTGAGAAATAAACTCAAAAATCCAAAATTTGTTGGTGGTATAACTTTTTTAATGGCAAAATCCAAGGAAACCGCTAGGTTACCCATCTGGGTTTTTTTTTAAATCATTCGCACAACACAGTAGTATCTCCCATGGTTTTTGTAAACGGACATTAATTTAGAAGTAGAGGTCGCGATAGAGTAGAAACATTTTCCATAACACTGCAGCTTTTTACTAATCGCTGATAAGTGACCAGTACCACAGTGGTACTGGTCAGTAACCTAAACGCGTTTTAAGTAGCGAGACTACTTTGCACAGTCCACATGGGGCGATACCATTAACAGTTATTCTACCGCTAAACAGTAATGGGTTATGTTGTCAGCTTAAACATCGAGATATGACATCTTAAATCTTTGGGTGAAAAGCGCAGCGCAGCGTCATTCAATCACTGAAATAATAATCCAACCCGTGGGAACCAGCCTTCCCACGGGTGCGGTGCCCGATGAAGCTTTATAGGGCAAAAGCCAAAAGCGCCAACATCATCAAAGTAAAGTAAAGTGAAATATTAGGGACAGACGTGGCTAATCAGGTGCAGGGTTGCTATTCCATTACTCTATCTCCTAAAAAAGAATTTACAGTATGCAACACTGCGTAGTGCTAACCACATTGTAAAAAATATAAATGTATGAAAAACAGTTTTAAAACTTTACTTTTGCTTCTTATAAAAATGCTGTTTGACTGACATGGTAAACAAAAGATATATACTTATGTAATACATATATATATTTAATGAATATATCGATATAAATTGGATTCAACAGGGAAAATATAAAGTCTCTTCGAAACTCATGGCCCACAGGGAAATCATGGCCCAAAACCCTAACCGTCATATTACTGTATAAAATGTTTTTTACTGTGGCCAAGTTTTATAGGCCATTATTTATTCATAACGAATGTAAGCGAAGGAATGAATAGTTCTTCAAACTAATTATGACGAAGTAAACAGTGCTCTTTCACCCATACTTAACTTGGTTTGAGATTATTAATTCTTTGCTAAATGCCCAGAAAACTATATACGTTTACCCTACCTAACGTTGAAAATCAAAATTTCATGTTGCTTCTTAACAACGAAGCACTAGAACTTTCTAATTCAACTACTTTCTTGGGTATAACTTTAAATAAAAACCATATTAAATCTTTAAAAAATACATTCATCTCAGATAAACTCCGTGCAGCCGTCTTTGCAGTAACAAAAGTAAGACAGCTGATGGATATTAAAACAACTAGACCCGTTTATTTTAATTATTTTCATAGTATTCTGTCTTACGGTATCCTATTGTGGTGTAACGCTGCTAAGATGAATTCGGTATTTGTTGTTCAAAATGGAGCTGTACGGGTTACTAATAATTTGAGAGCCTCCCTGCGAGATGTTTTTAAATCCTCTCCCTCTTTAAAAACCTCTCCCCTAAAGGTCTGGGAACGCATTTGCAAGTACACAAACACATCTGTAACGTTAGAAATGCCCATGGGATGGACTATTCAGAAGTTTTTGGTAGATAAAAATGCGTGGAACTTAATTGATGACTGTTTGGCGCAGATGCTAAGCTATCGACTTCGGTGTCTCAATTCGTGGGTTCGATTCCCACCCGGGGCAAATATTTGTAGGAACTACAGATATTTGTTTCGGATCTGGATGTTTGTCTGCGTAAAATTTATGTATGTAAAACGCCCTTTCAACACAAGATATTTCTATCTTACAATACAGGCAGCGTTTAAAAAAGAAAAAGAAAGAAAGAAATATTGATATATGTAGGATGGCTATTTATTAAGGCATTTATTTATGGCATTGTATTAAGGTTTAATATGTTGTAATGGTATTTTAAAAGGGCAATTGTTAAGTTTCTCACCGGCTCTTCTCTATCACGAACAAAATATAAAAATTGAATATATTTATGTTTTGATTTGATTTTATTTCAAATAAAAACTTCAACTGTGTTTTAACAAATGACATGTCTGATTTCAAATTTAATCAACCGAATAATACTTTGGGGAAAACATTACAAATTATCAAAGACAAATACAATAACAGAACAAGCAACGATTATTACAGAGCCCTGATTAAATAAAGGGAGATTGGGTTCGAGGAAAATTAGTTTCCCTACAGGCGGCGTTACAGTGCAAACAATCAAAGGGATGAACATCGCATGGACAGTGCAAATAGACCAGTATTCCCGAGAATACTCGCCTATTCCGGCGGTATTTCTTTTAAAGACGTGTACCAACGTGATTTAAAAGTGAGTTTATCTTGTTTTTTTACAGCTATCACAGTCTATATATTATTTGCTTTACTACTCCTTTATATATATTGTTTGATGTTTCATTTTACATTTTACATTTCCATTCAACGCATGAGTAATATTTGTTTTCAAGCAATCAGGTGCCCGCAATAACCTAACTCTACTTAAAAAAAACTTAAAAAATAACAACAGAAACTCATTGTCTTTTGCGGGATTCGAACCAACGACCTCCGATTTGTAAACCGCAGGTCTATATCATTAGTCTACGAAGATAGCTGTATCATATGTACATAGATATACTTAAACCATCACTAGCGAGATGTGCTCGTTTTAAACTAGGAGCTTCGATTGCCTCAATTACAAAGAGCACATAAAAAGCGGTTTCGTGACATTTGCCGCAGTTAAATTAACTCAGTTATTAATAACACAAAACTGTGTGGTTTGATAATGATCTCGTTTTAATTTAATTATGAATTACAACAGTTCGAATACTTTACTGTATGAATGGCCAAGAGACAAGGCGAGATGCGAAGCGGTCTAATGCCATGGTTAGCCCAGGTCACTACGTCAATTTTTAAACTATTTAACTTTCGGTCTGATTTATACATAATTTATTCGATTGCCACAACTTCACGTAAAGCGTATTAAAATGGTGCGTCGATTTTGATTCGGTGTCGTTTTTATCAAATTTCTTTAAAATATTCAATATAAAAATTTCATCGCAGACGTTATACGGAACCAAAAATTATACCGATCTGTATTCTGATGCTAAATGAAAAAAATACATTTCATAGTGTAGTAATCCTCATAGTCATATGATGATTAAACGGTTGACCATCGAGCAATCTACAAAGAAAATTTAAAGAGTTATCTTTAAATTTTCTTTGTGGATGTAGAGGTCTGGTTGGACATTAAAAGTTCCACTTCGCAGTTCTTAACTAACTTCGACGCGGAGCTTACAATAAAACCCTTAAAGAGCATGAGCCTTCATAACTTTACAACGTTTATGGTTACAGCAAAATATAACCAGCGTTGTTAATCGAGAAAAAACCCACGAGCTTAGCAAATGATCGATAAATTTGATAGAAGAGCTTAGACAAACGCTTAGACAAACTAGACGTGCATCTGATCATATACGACACGCTGGCCAATAACAACCCCATGCCTCACGGAGCCCGTTTAGCCCTGGGTTGCCATAACCCAGAGATTTAAGATGTTTTGTTTCTTTATGAACAGTAATTACGCTGCCGATATTGCCCTTCAAACCGGAATACAACAGCTCTCACATATCACCGCTTGGCGGTAGATTAACTGGCAACGCAGTGATTCTACAGGCGGAATAGAATCACTCCATTTCAAAACTTCCTTTTCTAGCTTCCAAAAATTCCCACCTTAAAGGCCGGCAACACATTAGCCAAACTGAACTGTTTTTAAACTAGGCTTAATTAGCGCAATATTACTATAGAAACACAGACGGAGTCAAAGGCGCAGAATCCGGCAAAACCGCTTTGCGAACGGATGTAAAACTAAATGAATTTGTACGTGTGGCCTAGTCAGGTCGTTGTAAAACGTTTTTGCAGTAATTTCGTGTCAGCAAAGAGATGAGGCACTTTTTAACCTTCAAAGCCTTCAAACGGATTTTCAACTCGTGTGTTTTTTTTTCTGTACGTATGTAACGCGATATCTTCAGTAGTTGTCAACTGATTATGATTTTGTTAGTGTACGAGTAAACGGCTTATCGCAAGATATGTATGTCCTAGGTAGGACATTAGTAAATCGGCGGATTAAAAAGTTTCATGCATTCTATACAACAATTTTGATATATATTTTGGCGATTCTTATTTATGTTATTTATATATAATATTATTTTTTATTACGAATTAATCTTGACCCCACATAATCTCTTGTAAACGTCTAATTAATTTATTAGGACCAGAGTAAAGTAGAGTAAAATTTTTTATTTCACTGCAACAGTTTTACATGATAAATAAGTAAACAATAAGTCAAACAAATTAATTCTACTTTACAATTTTGATAAAGATTAATTTCGCTTTGTCTGATTCACAGAAGTACAAATCTAAAGTACTTCCACGTCAATAACTTATATTGAGAATTGTAATAAATTAAGAATACCTTTCTCTTGCCTCGATTTAATAGACTTAAATTTAATTAAATGTAGAGCCAAATTTATTTTTATCTGTAAAATGGACCAACGATGTTTTTCTTCTGTATAATCTTTGGTTTCTATGATTAAGTTTATCATTTTGAATATATATAAAGATGCGATATAAATTCTGTAATGTGTTTTAACCCGGGAGTATAATTAACTAATAATGATAACTTATGTGCAAAAATTCTATCCATCGTGACAGTGACACCGCATGTGTTATTATAATTACTGATAAGAAGACGTTATTTTAGGCACAATAATCCCAATTAAGTAATACTGTATCAACACTATTAGTCTATTATAGAACTATAATTATAGGATTTTCGAAACTTATAATTACATGTATTCAATCTTTTTTTATTTAATAATATTTTAAAATTTAAGCGGATTTACGAAATTCATGACAATTTTACTATAATTTTTAATTTTTCAAAGTTGTGTTCATCATAAATGACACTAAACTTAAGTAATTGTATTAAATGCAGCATAATGTTATTAAGCATAATAAATATTTCTCAGCACCCTGAAAGCGAGTTCGATTTAAAAAAAATAATTTTGCAATAAACTCGATTAAATATCTCGATTGTGATCAGTTTTTTTTTTTTTTTGGAATATTTCATTAAGTAAAATATTGTCGGGTTGGATGATTTATATAAAAAAAAATATTAACATTGTTTACTATTCTATGGCCACTTCCTGTTTGGGCAATAGTAAACATTATTGGTCTTTGTGACGTGAAAGTGCAAAGTTAAGAAAAAGCACTAACTCCGAAAATTACTCCTTTTGTATAGTGCTTGTAAAATTTATAATTTTCCCTAACACGGCCGTTTTTGAAATTTTCCCTATAAAAATAAATAAATTATAATCGTTTACTATGAAAGCTATTACATTTTTTAAAGAAGAATATCTAGTATGATCCTTGTGATATTAACAGTGTATTCCCTCTTTTAATTTACGCGAATATCTAATAAAACCCTCTGTTAATTTATGCGAAATTACTATATTATTTTTGCGATATATAAATCCCCAATATTCACGCTACAAATAAACAAGTAATAAACCGTGCTACATAAAGAAAGGTGGAAAAATAATGACAGTCACTTATTTTTATTGGAACATTGCCAAACGTTGCTTCGTGTGAAGCGTGCCTTTGAAGTTTGAAATAAATCGATTGGAAGTAAATACTTTTGGAACGATTAAATAAAGCCCCTGGCGTTTGTAATTGCCTCTGAAATACTCATTGATCTGTATTCATTATTTTCATATATATACTTTGACGTAGCCAATATTTCTTAGGTTATTTTTTATTATGAACGCCAATATAAAAACATAACGTGTTAATGATTTCATTGAGATTAGAAAAATGTTAAATGTTTACATTCTAATATAAAACCATCTTTACAAAATTTTACTCAAGCTTGCAAATGTAATTATGATCAACCTTTTTATTAATATATTTTTTTTTAATGTAGTCGGCTGACAAACGAGCAAGCGGTTCACCTGATGGTAAGCGATTACCGCCGCCCATGGACATTTGCAACAT
>DWHO01005055.1:0-10585 GCA_018247575.1 Eurytides lysithous rurik | reverse complement strand
GTACTAATCCGGTTCGAGCCGGCCCATTCAGCAGCGGGTACAGCTGCGTGGCATTACCACCGTAAACATTTTGGAACTAAACATAATCAGGCCCAAAAGGGTTGAAAAACAATTGAATACTAATATCCGCTTGTCTATCTAGTTTAAATTAAGGCACAATGAAAGATCAATTCAAAAACTATGAGCACGGTAAGTTGTTGTTTTAATATCATGTGTAGTAACAGCCTATATACACTGGGTCCCACAGATGGCGTAAGGGTATGAGAGGTGCCGGCACCGGGGTTTGAACTTAGATTACTCGAGTACGATGAATTAAAAGCGAGCGTCCGGATACTGAGTTACTACGGCTTAATTTTACATGAGGGCTGGTTACTTTCTTGGCCAAAGGTTAAGTATATTCAAAGGGAAAACAGAGCCAGCGTTCTTGGTACCATGCCTCGAGGCGGTTTGTTTAATACATACATGTCTTGATTCTAAACTGTAAATTCGATAAAAAATATTGTATACAATTTGAGAACATCTTTATTTATTGTTTAATACAGATAATCATATCGCCAAACGCGAATAAAATACGAAGCTTATCAGTGAGTCGGAATTCCCGACAATAAGAAAAGATGTTTAAAGATCGTTCGATGTTGATGCCAAAAAACTTTTTGCGGTGATAAAAGGAACGATTTAACTAAATTGTAGCACAGAAAAAATGTTCCCAGACAAAGGTTGTTCTACATTGAATTTGACGGTCTGTCCAAACCGCGCGTGCGGGCCCATTGTCGGTCCCGTTATCCTTGGTTGCTATGTGAACTAGTTTATTGTTTATAGATTGTTTAAAGTTTACGTCGAGATATGCGATTAAATTCCAAATTGCTGCCGACTTAACTCATTCTGGTTTGATTTGATTTAATTTTGTTTTATATGCGAAATATAACCATATATCCAATCTTTTACTAACTTTTGCTAAGTCCCGTCTGGTGTGGCACCACAGCATTGCATCATAGTAATGTGCAAGCACTAATGTACTCCGGTTTCAAAGGTAATGTTGGTAGCGTAATTATTGAGCATCGAAAGATATCATCATAAATTTCCGGGTGACGAGTGCAGCGAAGAGTCAAGCAAGTTCTCTGTGGCACTGTGTTACAGCCAAGGTCATTAGTCATTGCAATAAAAGTTTTGCAACATTCAAACGACAAAGAAACGGCGTATTGACTGGCCCGTTAGTGTAGTGGTTGGTGCTCCTGACTGTAAGGGGTTCGATTCCCACCCAGGACAAAATGTTTGTGTGATGAACATAGGTATTTGTTCTGTGTCTGGGTGTTGATTATCTGTATAAGTATATATTTAAAAATATATATAAAATATATATTACAGGCTCAGCCTAGTTAGAATCAGATGGCAATGTGTGAGATGTTCCATGATATTATTATTATAATATCAATGGTAACATTTGTAAAGACTATGAACTTAATAAGCAAACTCGTGAAAAATATAATTTGGTTACGGGTTAGTTTTATTTGACGTAAAGTTATTAGTAATTACTGAATGACGTATAAAACAATTGCAGGCTTAAGGGAATTAAGAGAAGTTAGGTTTAGACAACTCTTCAAGTTCCGTCTAACAATAATTTTCAATAAAAGAACGAAATATTTGAAATAGATTATATATTATATATTATAAATAGATTATAAGTAAGATTTTTGATTAAGTAAAGCCTCCGTCAAGTTGCGCAGTATACAATCGGTCAATTTTTTTTTTGATAATTACAATTATTCTACTATTAATTATTGTACTTTTACGTAATTCAGATTCAAACGATAGTTCAGATGGAAATATAGAAAGATTTATTTACTAAGGTCAATAAAGTACGATGCATATATTTTCTTTGTTATGATAAAAAAAAAAGTTCGCGCATTGAGATATTGGAATGAATGAGATATTGAATCATTAAATTATTTATTTATGTCAAACTATACATACGCAATACATCTTATTTCTTAACTGAATACATTTTAGTATTATCCACTACTTAAAAGTATTATGATAATTTGAAATGGTGTTGTATAAAAATATCATAAAGTCCAAATCTTTTAAATGCTGTAAAACATTCAACAATATTACAAAGGCACTACTTATTCCAAAATGATTTTTTTTCCAGCAGGCCCCTAAGTGGAAAGTTTTTTAAAATTGTAATTGAAGTTCAATTTATATTCATAATACCCGTGTTAATGCGTTATGACCGGTTTAGAAAACGTTTATAAGAATCATTTATTTAAATAAGCGAGTCCCTGCACTATTAAATAATTCGCTTGCATATTGCATTTAAAGGTCGGTCGCTGACCGACGCCGGCTGTGTGGGACCTCGGCATCCGGGAACCCGGAAGGTGTCGTGACTGTTCCCTACATTGAAACCATTTCAATAGCGCCTATGCAATACTAGCTCTTTGTAGCAATGTTTTAGCTTAAAGAACGCGGGATATGTCAACTCTATTAAACAAACGTTAAAATATCATTTGTATTTTTTCGGAACTTGTGAAAATATATTGTGGCAGGTAAAAATTCGTTTGGCTGCACATATTTTCGTCACAAAAGTTATTTTTCATTATTTATTTTTGATCAAAATGCACTTGTACGTGGCAAGTTGTGTTTGTGTGCTTGTACTTTAAAATTCTTATAGCATATTGATGCAATTAGTACTCCATTTATTTGGTAGCCTTAATCTAACTATGCTAAAATTAAATTGAAATAAGGCTTTTATATTTAACGTTTCTTGAATAAGGTATTATACGCTTAAAATAGGGCGTGAAAACAAACTTCCTACTAGAAAAATAATGTGCCTAAGAAAGCTATTAAATAAATGAAGCGTAAACCACACCGGGGCGCACTCTTTTATTCTGGAACAAAGGTCAACACTCAAGCACTCGTTAAGTTATTAATAGAAGTGTAAAATGGCTAACCGTGCACAAATGCTTATTAATAGTAGTTAAACGTGTTCCAGAGTTCAATGAAATAGTTCCTCAAATCTTATAATTTTCCCGATTAGTATTTTTTATGTAATGTCAGTTTTTAAGTGAATCATACTCAAAAGTACCTACTACCACAAAATATGCTACTGCCGTGATCTTAACGATCATTGCCTGTGGCCGTTGTACGGTATTGGGGCTGGGACCAGTCATGCCTCTCAATGTCATTACCATGAAGCACTCCCGTGAAATTTCTCACAACGGGCTCGTTTATGCCTCGGATGTCTCACGTCTGTTGAACACAGCTGATCAGCTCATACCGCTTTAAATTATAAGTCAGTTATAATATATAAGTGCCACCAAGTGCCTAATTCACAAATGAAAGAAATTTATACTAATAGCCAATACTAAAAGTCCTACCGAATGAAAAAAATTAATAATAAATAGAAGTCCTATTTAATTGTTTTATTAAATTTTTTCATCGATAAAAAGTCACTAATGTGATCACGAATACTAAAAAAACATTCCGATTATTAGCATAGTTGCTTTTGCGACCGACAAATAGACGGACAAATTATGACAAACCAGCCTTTATCTTACTCGTAATAATGTTAAGGACGTGACGACAACCATTAACGGGTTAAAACCTCCGCCAATTGTCAACAGACTTGATTTTTTTGTATTCTAAAAAGTTTTTATATCTTTAAAATGATTAAAACTTGGAAGTTATTTGTAAATTATGATAAGGGTTCTGACGTAAACCACGTATTATAGCGCTATATAAAATTAATATTAATCTATTTGTTTTACAATATCCTCGTACTTAATGAATCTGTTGATGTTAAATTGTTAGTGGTAAGATTTTATCAATATTAAAATACATTAAAAAACTAAGAAACATTTAATAGGTTATTTAGATTTTTTTGTAGATTTCCTTCCTTATTTGAAAATATTTTTTTTTATTAATTATTAAAATCTCTTTTTTTTCTTATCTTGGATTGTTGCAAAAATTTTGTGTTGTAAGATTTATGAACCACTCGTATTACTAACACACTCTCTTCACAGATCAAAAAATGAACATTTTTCTTTTCTTAGTTACGTTTTTATACATCCTTTTGAACAGCTATAGTATTATATACGGAAGGTTACAGTGACTTAAACTTGTATTGTAACACGCAATATTTTACTATTACATTGTACGCTGAATCATTATCGGGTTTACTTTTGTGGGAACATTGCTTTTGTTTCTACATACACACAGAGCATTTATTTGTTTAGTTACATTTTTATTACTTGACGTTATTTTAATTTTAATTAATAAACAACAGCAAAAGAAACATTTAAAAAAAGTTATGAAGACTAAATTTGCGTCAATTTAGATTATTTAAAATAAATTTAATTCAAACAACAGAAACATAATCTTCTCACCATCTTCGGAAAAGGAATTAAAGAAAGCATTAAACGAGACCAATAGCAAATTCAAAACATAAAGATTTTAACGAGCTTGGCAAATTACTAAGCTTTATTGAGGATGTGGTGGCAGTTAGACGATCAATCGTTCCTCATCTTGTACTTCATTTACTGAAGAAATAAAACAAACCACGGACGGAAGATGTAAAACACTTGTTTTTTTTACGGTTCTCAACATAAATTTTTGTTGAGTGTTAAGTGAGAGCGGACCGTCGAAATATAAAAATACTTACCCGTAATTTATAAGTGTGAAAGATAAATATAAAATAACGTAACATCGCTCGTGTGGATTTTGAATCCGAAGCTTAATTCTCCGCTTATTTTTTTTTATAAGGAACAAACAACCCTCCTTCTCTCCTCGATTGGTCCTTGAAATAACAACAAACCAACAAATACATAACGTTTATATTATTAGTGAAGATAATGAAGAACCATTTTGGTTGGACCAAAAGTTTTTCATGTACTTTTAATTTATTTTATTTTAAATGTTAGAGATGTTATAAAGGACGATTGAAGTGTGTTGAAGAAAATTATTAAGTTAACAAATAGTTTAAATCATAATCATAATAATAATAAAAAAATTTAAAAACCACTTTCACTGTCACTTTATCGATAGATAGAGATTTTTGTGGACAAAAATGTGTTGTATTCAAAAAGAAGTAATTGCTGTTAGTGTGTTAATGAACATTATTATAGTGTTTGATGGCCGTTTGACGCAGACGCTAAGCCCTTGGCTTCGGCGTCGCAGGTCGTGGGTTCGATTCCTACTACTCGAACTTCGAATTACAAATGTTTGTTTCGGATCTGGGCGTTTTTACGCGTATACTGATGTATATAAAAACGCCCATATAACACAAGATATTCTTATCTTACAATGGGGCAGGCAGCATTTAAAAAAAAAAAAAGAAAGATAGTAGAGAAAAAAGTACAGATATCTGTCTAAAGGTGTAATTTATTTCTAAGTATTTATCATTGGCTACTAGGTGTTGTAACAGTATCATGTTTTTAAACTAAATTCTCTGAAGAGCGCAACAAGTTGTTTCCAATTACGGATTCTGTCGGACTCTAAAAAAAGCACCTAGTAATGTCTGTGGGATATGCGATCCTTCTTCGTTTTCGTAAAATAG
This sequence comes from Eurytides lysithous rurik, assembly GCA_018247575.1. NCBI lineage: Eukaryota > Metazoa > Arthropoda > Insecta > Lepidoptera > Papilionidae > Eurytides > Eurytides lysithous. The sequence goes on along the minus strand of DWHO01005055.1, from coordinate 5,034 downwards.
TCTCTATTACAAAGCCTTTAAGTGCAACTACGAATTACTTGTAAATGTCCGCACCTACATACCAGGGTTTAAACACTACACAGAGGTATTTTTCCGGGTAATTAGGCCGGAGTTGATCATCTGCCTCAATTCCAAATTATGCAATTTCCAGTAACATCCAGCATAAATGCGTGGTATATGTTGCAAACTGGTAAAGAGGACTGAAGTCAGAAAAATAATAAATTCCTTTTAACAAATTTAAAGGATATTACGAGCAAGTGTAATTTTTTCTGAATAACAATAATTGTTTTTTTTTTTGGGTAAGATTGTATACGGCTTCCGGCGTTCTCGCGGAGAAAACATTTTTAGTTTTTTTTTCTTTTATAAATCTCTACACAATGTAAAAAAATCAATAAGTTTTCGATTTCATAACAGGGATTTGTGTTAGAAAGTTTTACTCGCGTATTTTCTAATCCAGCATCGTCCGCTTTCGCGCGTAAAGATGCTAATGTAAAAGGAACAGTATGAAAACAAAATGTACGGAAAGTCGCCGAAGCCAAGTGAACAAAAGTGTTAACATTTTAGGTCATTTTTGATCAAGTCGCTTTCTGGTACAAAAACGTCAACATGTATTGGTACATAAATCATTGTTTACCGCGATATACCGATGGGAAATTGGTGTGACAGTATTGCGAGAGTTCAAGTAGGAATCAAGTTGGAATCAAGTATTTAGTCGAAGGTAGAATTTTTCCTAGTCAGCAATTTGAAAGACTTTTAGTTCAAATAGATAAATACATACTTATATCAACAAAGAGTTTCCATGTTAATAATGTTTAACAAGTTTTTAGTTATGTACATCATTCAATAAAATGTCACAAAATAATATATGGATGTCGTAAATATAACTCAGTGTTTGTTTAAAAACAATCGTTGCAAGATTCTACTCTATTAATATTTTTTACTAATATAAATCGGACATGTAAACGGGGCAACTTTTTAAATTTATTTCTGAAAAAAGTGTAGATTTAGAAAGTGTAGGGTTACCGAAAAATTGTTTGATATCATAAAACACGTAGTTGAACGACAATAAAATCCTTAAAACAACCTGTCAATACTTTGCGCATTATTATCATTAGTTATTGATTATTAATTATTTAGCTATCGGTTAACTTTTCTTAGGATATGGGGTGACAAGACGAGACCATAACAACAGTGCTACATAGAAGTTGCTTGGACCGGCGCTGCGTTCGTCACCCAGCCACTCAAATTATTTAAAAAAGAGAAGAAGAGAGAAATTATATCTCTTTGCCTCGTAATTATACTGGCAATGTGGCCTTTCGATAATATAGCAGTAATATAGCAGTAGAATAACTGGCAACGCATTAATACCACCCCAGACGGGCGATGCAAAAAACTTCTACCAAAAACATAACTGTTTAATTACTCGCACGTCTATAGCAACAGTGCTTAATTAAAGTGTCAGGTTAACGCGAATGTTTCACACTTGCGGTCAGGAATTAAACTGATTTGTGGCCGGCGCTACCAAATAGCGATCATTAAACATCGAATGGACTCCATTAGAACTTAGGCACAGTCACGCGACGTATATACGTCAAAATTTCCTTGATACCGTTCGGCTTTTGATAAATTTATGGCTGCCATTTCTTCTGTTCTATTATAACCTGTGTTAATGATCAAAAATTTATTATGTAACTTTATTTGAGTTTTGAATGAATTATTAAGACGGTTTTTTGATATTTTCTCTAAGATGGGCTAAATTTAGGTGATTTACCTAATGCTAAGGGATCTTTTGAAGTGAAAGTAAATCACTCAGTAGCTGAAATTCAAAAGAATGCTTGTTAGAAATATCTAACGGTTATTTCTTAGACTGCTATACATTCCCGAGCATTTAGGTACAATTATTTGCCGCTTCTTATTTGAAGTCCCGCAAATATCTGTTAACAGTTTTATTAATCGCAGTAACGTACCATTCATACCGTGGTGTTTATAATTAACTTGTTTGAGGACCGAGAAAAGCTTACAACGTTATTGGTTTAAGTTAATAAATGAAATATAACAGGTAAATATATAGAAGACGTCATCAAAAACTATTATATGTCGACACAAAAAGTACCAACTTTTCGTTTTAAATTAAGTAAATTTTGTTTGAGTTTAGTGGAGCAACCGAATAAGATGATTACAAAAAAATGTCTAATTTTTTAAATTTGGTTATAGAACCAACAATTAAATTTGACTTCTAATCGACATCGTAAAATATTCCATATATGTCTAATTAAATGACATGTCAGCTAAATCTGGAGCAGCCTCCAACATGATGTCTTCATTAAAGCACGTCGATACCTATACCAGACATCTCACCGTGGTGTGTGGAACCATTCGCGGCCGGATGCGTTCCGCTACCTGAATCATTATAGTAACATTTTTTCTCTGTTCAATATCATTATTACTCATGCATCAAAGCGGCCGTCTTATTTATTCTTCTACTTAGTCACTATTATCATTCGAATGAAGACGTAGTTTTTACGGTGCGACTTCCGAACGACTTATTAGTGAACTTTGCCTGCTAACAGCAAGCAGGTAACTTTTTGTTCAACCTCTTGTTACTTTCGTGTGATTAATAACACGTTGGTCCGCATAGTTATAAACTAATTACAATCGCATTTGTCTCTACAAGACTAATCGTCCTGACCAATCATATCATATTCATCTTTATCTGAAACTAATTAGCGTTGAGTTATTTAGTTTTTTTTTGCATCGTTCTAGCAATCGCACTAAAGCGTATTATTAACCGCACAATGGTCAACTTAAAAAGAGGGCCCAAAAAACCGATCGATACACCTAATGTAATTTGATTTGCAGCATTCTTCTCCGATCTTTTTAATCTTTCTTCATCGGCGCGGTCGTCTTGTGCCAGTTACACCTGCATTTTTTTATTTGTAAAAACCGATCGACAAAAGAACGTAGGTACAAAGATCACAGCTGAATTTAGATTTGGCCCCGACTATGTTAATGGCGTCGCAAATTTTAACACGTACGTAATTATGTATGTATTTACATTGAAAACGATAACTGTAAGTTTGACGTGCTTTGGTTGTGTTATCACACTTGATGAAGTTTCTCACAACATAGTTTTATGAAAAAGTACTACAATGACCATTGATGTAATTATAAAATATTTTATTAATGCAGAAAAAAGATACTTCAGCGAAAAAAATCTATTATTTCCCTAATAATATTTATCAACGTACAAGATAAGTAATCAATGCTTCCTTTTTTATTTTTTGCTTAGTGATTACATTCGTATGGCTTTCTTTTTGCAGTTCTCGCAATACATTTAATTAAATTAGAAACTTGTACTGTTATTGTGAAAACGTCCAATAGGTTATTTTATGTAAACTACAATGTTCATTTGGATATTATCGATTCGAGAAAGACAATTTCCATCCGGGCTTGGGTCACGTCGTGAGATACCGAACTATGTGATTTATGAGACGCGACGAAGAAATGTATTGGCCATGTGATTGGAGATTCCGTTAGAAATATTTATTTTTAACATATAAAAGAAAAAAGCTGAAAAAATATTATACACTAGAGATATATGATAAGATATATAACAGTAAGACTTTTATTCTTTAATTTTTTAATAAACTCAAAAAAAATCAATTTTTTTCCTACGCGTTTTTAATACTATAGTTTTGATATAAAGAGATGTTTTTACGTCTAATACTTATTGATTATCTAAAAATAAGATCCTAATATATCAACAGACCCAAATGTCATTTACGTTTCAGAAGCTTGGAATTATTGGAATTCTGCAGTTAACTTAACCGATTAGTTCCAGAGTCAGCCGTCGCGGACATCTCAGAGTCACGATGTTCTAATGTTTTTCTGTTACTAAAAAGCAAAAATTTGGTTTCTCCGTATTCCACTTAAATTCTCATCTTGTGTTTCTACCTAAAGTTTTTAATGAAAATCAAAGCGGCTTATATATATTAGTATAAAATGTTTTTCTCCGAATTACATCAAATTCATATTCATCACCCACTTCTCTAAATCCTGGAAAGATAGCCGTTATTGTAAGTAGTATAAGACACCGAAAATTGTGGCGATAATCAGGAAAAACAACGATATTACAGTAAAATAAGATTTCGACCATTCTTTCTATACAATCATCTACAAACGTCAGACGAAATAAATGCATAAATGTGACTTTTTCATTATATTTACATTACCGATAAGTAGTCATTACAAATCGTATTCCATGTGTACTCACAGAATACGTATCATTAGTTTCAGTATAATTTAAGCGTCTTACTTGACTTCACTCTTTAGAATCACCGCTGAAGAAGTCAATGACCAGTGGAAGCTTTTAAGTCTATTATTATCTACAAAGCATTTTCATACTTCAAGAGGCCGATATGATTCATACACATCAATGCAAATTATCGGTTCACGATACGTAATTAAGTGTGTAATTTGGGAACATATGGTCTATGATGAACGTACCTACAGAATAGTGGCAATTATGATTCTTTTACCGTAAGAAATAGTATGGTAAAATAACACAGAGTGCATATTTTGTTTTTGCAGGAGTACAGACTGACCGAACGGAGCACGGGTATGCGTCAGCGCAAGAGTTCAAAGAAGCTCTGGAAGCCCTAAGGAGAAACACTGGAGTGGTAAAATTTATACTACTTTCCCTTTCCTTTTTCCATCCCATGACATACCGCGTAAAGGCGGTGAAGTATTCGAACGGTATGGAATTTAAAACAAATATAAACGTGATAAAATATTCGTATAAACATAAACAATTACTATAGTAAGTACTTTTACTGCATCAGAAGGTCTTTTGCACGGTCCGTATTTTTTTTAAAGAAACTTCTTGATGAGGCGACGAAATTATATACCCGATGTGTGTGGGACAAGTTTGCTTGTAACAATCCACACTACAGGCGCCTCAACCAGATCCGCACGCTTCCGTACTGAAACGTCGCCCGCGTAACGCCCTTCTCGACCCGGTCGAGGAAGGGGTCG
>DWHO01005054.1:0-10585 GCA_018247575.1 Eurytides lysithous rurik | reverse complement strand
TTTTGATTAAATAGTGCTTGGATTTTCTATTATAATTATCATTCATAGTAGTAGAGCCACGCAGCAGCGTCGGCAGTCGCTGAAAGGGGTGGCTCGAAGCCGATAAGTACCACGATCTCACGGAAAATAAGTAAGTAGCGGTAAGTGGAAGTGTTTGTGGTTCCGTGTTTCGTCCGTTGAGTGAGGTGGTGACATCTGACAGTGGAACCACCCTCCCCCTCCTCCTTTCTTCTCCTGTCCCGTCCCTTCTTTTTCCCTTCAGAAAATTTCCACCTTAAAAGTTGGCAACTTGTTTGCAAAATGTTCGACGTAGAAAATGTCTATGGGAAGCAGTTATTGCTTTCCATCAGGTTAGCCGCTTGCTCGTTAGACCCCTTACTCCATAAAATAAAACATGAAGAGGTTTGAGAAATTGACTGATTTTTGTCAGAACTTCTGTAATGATTTGTTACATCATACATGTTTAAATCCGTTCTTTTCTTACATACATTCACAAACGACAGAGATGCTATTAATACAGTAAGTAAAAAAAATCATTTACTTTATTTTGTATGCTACTAGGTCTGATGAAAAGCTCAGCGGAGTCACGGGAACGACATAACGAATTAAAATGAAACCATTTCAGTTTTTCAATAAAAAAGACCTTTGACGAGAAAAGTTTTACTAATATAAGTTTAGAAATTTTCGTAATTTAAGTATTTAGGTAACGAACATGAAATAAATTACATATATAATACATATGATATAAATCAAAATCGTACATTTTCTTTATATTAACTATACTTAAAATATTACTTTGTAACTGAGAAAAAAGGAGTGATTATGTTTGTTAAGTAAGTAGTCAAAAAAGGAGTGTTTATGCTGTTTAAGAAAAATATGTCCAATTATGTCCTCTGGAAGAATTGATTGTGAAAATCGGCGTAAAGAGAAGTAAGAAGTGTTTTTGTTTCTGCGTTTCGTCCGGTGAGTGAAGTGGCCGGTGGCCCTTCCCTTCCTTCCTCCTTCATCCTTCATACCTCTTCCTCCATCTCCTACCCGTTCTGCTCCCTCTCTCCTCCTACCTTTCCCTCAATTATCCTCCCTTTTTTAAAAATTCCCCCCTTAAAGGTTGGCAACGCACTTGTAAGTTTTGTGATGATGCAAGTGTCTATGGGCGGCGGTGATCACTTACCATCAGGTGAGCCGCTTGCTCGTTTGTCAGTCTAATACATAAAAAAAAAAGCACTGCTGCGGTTTGATGTTTTCAGCGTGATTATTGGAAGATAAGACATCTTTAAGTGGTGGACGATCAGTACAGTGCAGTGCCGAGTACGCTCTGTGTCGTTGTTAATAGCAGGAGTTACGTTCACTATTAGACGCAATATTAGCTCGTATCATAAATTTATCGTATATAATTTTATTAAATAGGGCAATAACGGGTCATTGGATTGCTACAAATTAGCGTAGAATACTTTTTGTTCAGCAGAAGGTTTAGGAAAATAGAAAATAACGCAAAACCGGATACAATTTGAAGAAATTCGCGGTCTTGCGTAGTGAGGCGTTTAAGAACATAATCCTGTTAACCACAATTGAAATCTTTAACGCTTCATTTATTTGATGTCAAAGAAAATGATCTTTTATTTAGAATTAAGATATGTGTGTATATGAATTTTTTAAGTTACTTCATCTTGAGTAATAAAGATTATGTGATAGAAGAGAGAGGTATAAAAAAAGAAAACAAGTTATGGTTTTACTTACTTTTGTATTTTTAGATCATTAATTACAAGAGTCACTATCGAAATATTTTAGGCTTTTTCTTATGCCAGTCGTTCTTTCTCAGCAATATATAAATAAGACTGAAAATGACTTACCTTTTCAGTTTAGTTACCGTTAATAGTTGTGGAGGTTTTATTCGTCATGTAACAAACATCGTGTTGAGCGAATCAACGGACACTAATATTTCTTCGTACATTAAATAATGTATATAAAATATTTCGTTACAGGACGCGCAGCGGTTCAGATAGGCGTGTTAAATTGGTAAGTTGAACATTTTTATTCGTATTTATCACACGTTTCGTCCTCGATTTGATAGAAAGAAGGCCTACAAACTTTAGAGTATCGTTTTCTTTGATTGACTTTAAACGAACAAGCAGGCGGTTTTGAAGTTACCTGTGACAAAACTTATCACGACATGCTTGTCTCGTGTCGTAATTTCTGTAGGCCTATTATATATATATATACATTGAGCGTTTGCGGGAATTATGTCCTAATTAAGATTTATAAATTTTACTCCTTAGTAGTGCAAGCCATGCAGTGTATGGTAGTACCGCCACTGGTTAGCACAAGTATTTTCTCGAATAAATCTAATAAGTTTATACTTTAGGAAGATATAGTGTTAGAAGTTCATATTTAGATGTCATATTTATTATAAACATAAACATATACATATGTGTATTTAGGCTTAGAATACAACATTATAAATCGAAATATTTTATACACTTCCATTTCTAAATCATATCAATTCAGTATATTATATTTCTCATTGCAGGAATGCTGTAACAATTGGAAGTACAATTTCAAGACGAAAAAGTGTGTTTTCTATTGCCACCTAGGCTGTGGTGCAGGCAAGTGCGTTGGACCGAATAAATGCAGCTGCGAACCACCTAACGTTTATATTGACAATAAATGTGTGGAGCCCACGTGCGAACAAACCTGTGTTAATGCTACGTGTGTCGGACAAAACATCTGCTCGTGTAATGCTGGCTACGAAAAGCTAAATGCCACACACTGTGCCCCTCCATGTCCGACTGGCTATGAGCGCCCTTGTGGAAATGGGACCTGTACTGATTCAGCAGAGTGCATGCCTATATGTGAAGCTGCTTGCGTTAATGCTACATGTGTCGGACATAATACCTGCACTTGTATATCCGGCTACGAGAAGTTGAATGCTACGCACTGCGCCCCGCCTTGCCCATCTGGCTATGAGCGCGCCTGCGAAAACGGAACTTGTACTGACTTGGTAAAGTGCGTACCAATATGTGAGTTAGATTGCGTTAATGCCTTGTGCGTCGGACCCAATACCTGTTCGTGTAGACCCGGCTACGAGAAGCTGAATGCTACACACTGCATCCCCCCTTGCTCTACTGGCTACGAGCGTGCTTGCAGAAGTGGGGAGTGCAGTGATCCACTGAAGTGCGTGCCGATATGCGAGCCGAGTTGCGTCAACGGCGATTGTACAGAGCCCGGAGTATGCCGATGTCACGAGGGCTTTAAGAACGCTAGCCAATGGCAGTGCGATCCGGTCTGCGATGGCTGCCAGGATGGTACTTGTGTCGCACCAAATAACTGCCTCTGCAACGAGGGTTACTCGATGAAAGATGGAAAGTGCTTGCCGGTTTGCGACTCCTGTATTAATGGCGCTTGCACCGCCCCTGGAGTGTGCACGTGTTACGCAGGATACACCGCAGATAAAGAGAATCCGTCGTTATGCCACAAACCGTGCGATAGCCCTTGTGGTAATGGCACCTGTGTAAACAGCACGTGCGAATGTTTTACAGGGTATAAACTCGTGAACGGCACCTGCTCACCACCACTGCCGTAAGTTATTCATTCATTCATTATTAGTAGAGTCCGACACCATACACACTGTTTTTCATTCAACACATTTGTTTACACGAATATATTACACTATTAAAAGAAATTCAACAGTCGAACATTCTAATAAGTAAAAGAGAAAAATTATAAATATTCATCTAGGTATTCATACGTCCAGTTCGTTCTATTTTTTTTTATCGGGATTAGGAGGCAAACGAGCAAGCGGCTCACCTGATGGTAAGTGAACGCCGCCGCCCATGGACATATATTTGCTAGTACTACCTTGTTGGAGGAAAACCTTGAACTTCTTTACTGGAATGTTAAGTAGACAATTGATTATTTATGATACCTTTCATTGTTTTTTGATGTTTAAACAGTGCGGCACGAAAAAGAAGAAAATCTCAATAAAGTTTGACATGTAGTTCAAGATAACATGTCTATTCAAACTAAATCAGCAAACTGCTGCTGTTTATTTTGGGTATTGTTAGTAAAGATCACTAGATCTACTGAAATATTCCTTCTTCTTGTATGCAGATTGTATGTTTTAGATAAATTGGATATTTATTTCGATATCTGGATACATTTTTTAAAGAACAATAATATCTACTTTCAGGGTACTTTGCAAAGACTGCAATGGTGTATGTGCTGAGGACAGCGAGTGTTTCTGCAGCGATGAACGTCCCTGTTTGAATCCCTTGGTCGCGGAGTCGGCTGAAGTTGCTTCGGCAGCGAGGTAATTTAAGAAACTTAAGAATTTCCATTAAATTTTCTTTAGTCAACCCAAAAGAGTTTAAATGTTATAGATACTAATAATTAACAGAGAAGTGCTAAGTAAAATGTTACCAGAGATACAAAGCAGTAGATTGAAAGGACCACTAAAGGGGTTTTCGGGATTTATTAGTGAAAATTCTTGGAGGAATTTCCTCTAACGATTCTTCTTTTTAACTCATATATTGATTGAAATGTACACGTTATATGGAGACTAAGACCAGGTCTTGGATCTTGGCATGAGTTTATATGATTAATAATAGTGAATTAAAGCACTATTCAGTTTAAAAATAGATTATGTTATAGCACTCTTGTCTACCTGAATACTATGCGTATATGTTATTTAATAAAATGGATGTAGTCATTTTAACACGTACTTTCTTTTTGAAATTACACACGTTTGAACACATATTATAATACAGTGTGCAGTCACTTATAAGATAGAACAATCTGAAATGTGAGGTTAAGTCTATCTACAGTCGAATTAAATTTTTTGTGTTTTATTAATTTATATACATTTTGCATTTTGCATAGATCGAACTTAAAATGAATAAGAAAATTATAATGCTGTAGACACTTTTTATTTGATAATAGATCACATTTTTTTATCCAAGATCAACAGCGTTCGATACTAAAGTGTGCTTAGTAACTGTTCAACGATATTATTTGGTTACAGATTAGCTGGCTTGGAGTTAACGTGGTTAGTTGGTGGTGTAGTGGGGTTGATAATTATTACGTCGCTCATCGTGATTATCAGTTACATGTGGAGGAAGAGGCAAGAATACGGCGCCAAAAACACCACTGAACAAGGTTCATGACTTTATTAATTGCCATAAGTAGCTTCTATGACCTAGTTAGGTATAGACTTTCAAAAAGCCAAAGAAACATAGACATTGCATTATTATTTTATAGTTTTTTTTTCGTAAATTTTAAGCGGGGTATCCAATTGTCTAAAAAGCAAGACGATCCATGTGTAGAGTGACGATCCATTTAAAAAGTCTTTTTTATAAATTTCCGGTTTAACTACTGACGTTACAGAATTGTCGTAACGTTTACATTGTTTGGACTTCTGATAAGTTCAGAATCGCTAGACCTTGCTCCCATTTTCCGGATAACACTCCGGATGTTGGGTAATATTTCAGTGACCCCTATTTAAACCTCACTTAATATGGTTATTACAACACAGTATCATTTGGCTGCTGTATCAGATACGCAAAATCATACATTTCTTAGTTTTAAGTTAAATAAATAAATCTTGTTCAATTAGTGAGCTAGGCTAAGGTTATCAGGTAATTCTATGCATGCTCCCACGTCTTTCATTTTAATATTATATTTCGAATAAAATTCTTTTAGTTTATTGAGTGCAAATTCGAGAAAAACCTTGCTGTCATATGTCTTCATTTAGCTGAGTGATGGTTTCTTAAACTTTTTACGTGCCTATGTCCGCGTGGTTTAAGAAAAGAAGAGGAATTAATGTAATAAGTAATTTGAATTCATGCTTTATTTAAATATATATACTCATATGCCATAATCTCATATTGTGTGGATCGTTCCAAAAAAATTTAAAATTTGGCGGGAAGTACGACTTAATAATGACATTTGGTACGTTAATCATCTTGATCTTATAACGTGAACATGGATTCTTCTGAAAAGAAGGGGCAAAGAGACGGTTTGAAACGTCGGGAGTTTAAAATTAAATTAAACGCGATGAACGGATTAGTTAATTACTTTCATTTAAACAATAAATACCGTGTCTATTTAAATTTTTTTCTTACCCCTTAAGTCGTGATAGCGGAAAAGGGCAAACGATACACATACGTAGATTTAAAATAGGTTTGTTATAATAATACAGCTGGGGAGTTCGTCATTTTCACATTTATCCTCATTTTATCGGGTTCAAGGCGGGCTTTGTCACTGTAAAATCTATACGAGATGCATAGAATATATGCATATATGCAAAGAGTTGCTTGATCACCTGATTGTAAAAGTAAAAGTAAGATGGTCCGTAAGTCGATGCGATAGTCGTGTCTAAAGCAAGCCCCGGCTACTTGTCGACGCCATCTAGCGGTGACTTGGGGGAATCGTTAGTAAGATATTGCTTTAATGTCATTTAAGGATCCTAAGCATTGGTCCGGAAGTACCGCTGGCGACAACTTATTTCACAAGTTATATACTTAAATATAATGTGTATATATGGTCGAAGGTAATGTAAAATAATACGTATTTTAACTTATACGATATCTTTACATGTTATAGTTTAAAATACGTGTTATCAACGATGTTGACGTAAACTTCTCACGACAGGTAATACATACACTGGAAGCGTGGTGTATACAGTTTCCAACACCCTCCTGCAAAACCGAGATGATGAAAGGCAAGAAGTTTTATACGACACGCCAAATGAGAAGGACCCAAATAAAGCGGCTAGCGAAGCTCTGCTTGAAGAAGGAGCAGTTCGGAAGGACAATATGTACGATTGACCGACGATTAAGACGTGATTAGATACCTAATCGTATTTTGATAGTGCTGTTTATGATGCTGGTAATACTCGTAATCGAAATTAATAGAAATTTTATATATCTTAATTCTAAAATCAGTCCAATAAATATGTGATACACTTGTTTCGTATAAGAAATTTTTGATATATTTACACATCACCGCAAATGATTTAACATTCATATGAGGTATTTAACAATCAATGTATTTAAAAAAACTATAAGTAATAGTAATATAGATTCATTTTATTAATTAAACTGAACCAGTTATAAAATATTAATTAAATTTCGTAAATGGCGTCCAATCGACAGTGTAATTTTGATTTCATACGGGGATCATTTTCATATGGGCGCAAGTTCTGAGATATTCGTATTGGGATTCATATTGTGTTGTATATATGCTTTTTAATTATTGCTCTATTTACAGTTCTGTTTGTTAATAGTTATTTACTATTTAGATTAAAATTACCCGGTTTTTAGCAAATTAAAAAAAATTGTAACTATAAAACTATAGTGTAAAAAGTTTATAATTGATTGCTTTACCAGTAGGATTAACATATGTAGTGTGTTTTCTTTTGTGAATTTTCTGTCATTGTATATATCAACTTTTTAGTGATAGAATCAAGTAGCATTTATTTGATGATGACCTTAAACGTATTCGTTAATTGTATACAAACTAATTGGCGTAAGCGTTTCGATCTAATGTGTTACCCAAAATTCTATTGTTTTATTTTAATATGATATTACTTTGATTATAAGGGTAGTTTTAGAACACTCAGTGCCATAATCGAAAATTTTTGGTAGTCATTTCGATATTAACTAGTGTGTGCGGTTTTCTCGTTCATTATATTTATTTAAAAAACTATATTATTAGTCATCGAAAAGATTCTTAATATTGTAATATAAGATTAAAATCAAAATCTGAGTTATTTATGACAAATAGAATACGGTGATAAATTTGCAATGTTATTGAAATGGTTTTTGTGTGTTGCCATTTTTGGCACCTCGAATAAAAATTCTTCTGATCTACGGAGGTGAATAAATTATTTATGACGATTATTTAATAAAAATCTGGTTTATTACCTTAAAGTCGAGTCTTTTATTGAAACTTATTGGTGTCTTTTAAAGTGTATATATTCATTGCAAAGAAATTTGCTTTCCAATATTAGTGAATGCAATTCCTTTATTTATCTATATTAGCCTTTTTGAAATAATACGAATTAGTAATGAGACGAGCGAGTTGGGCACCTGACAGAAAGCGGCACAGTTGCTCATAACAATGATACTATTAATATTATTATTAATAATAATAATAATAGTATCATTGTTATGAGCAACTGATTATATTTTATATATTTATATGCATATTTATAAACCCAACCAGACGAGAATTAAAAGAAATGTACTGTACTATGGTAATCAGACAACTGATATACATTGTTATATACTACATTGATAATCAACACCCAGACACAGAACAAATACCTATGTTCATCGCACAAATATTATGTCCTGGGTGGGAATCGAACCCACGACCTTTGACTTTGCAGTTAAGAGCACTAACCACTACACCAACGGACCAGTTATATATAAATAATAGCACAATGTCACTAAACACTATTTATTATTTTATATAATTTTACGGTGATAGAGACACGCAGTGGCTGGTGAATGTCCGGTTCGAACCGAGTGTCGCAAGCTCAAAGAAGTGGAGTAAAGTAGAAGTGTGTTTGCTTCCGCGTGAGTCAAGAGGTGGGGGCCCATCCCTCTCGCTCTTTCCAAAATTTCACACTTTAAAGGCTGGCAACATATTTGTTCTTCGATGTTGCAAATATCCATGGACATCGGTGAAAGTTTACTATTAAGTGAGCCGCTTGCGAGGAGGTAAACGCTCCTACTCCATAAAAAAAAGATAAAGTGACGTCTGGTCACACGTCTTGACAAGTCATGTGATGGTAAGCAATACGCTTCTTCCATTATATATAACACAGCACCACACAGAACGTGTTTGGACTTATGCTGAGCTCACCACACTAAGATTGAAGATTTTAAAGTTGATTTGAAAGATTGTAAGTTATAACTTTATGTCCAGGAATTACGTTGGTTTTGCTCCCTTCAAACAGGAATACATTACTGCTTAGCGTCGGTATAACTGGCAATATAGTGGTTCTTCCGCAAGCGGATTCGGGATTTTTTTAATGGATTGGACTGACAATCAAGCAAGCGGCTCAACTAGTGGTAAGTGGTCACCGCCGCCCATGAACACTTGCAGCACTACAGAACTTGCAAATGCGTAGCCAACATTTAAGAGAGTACTTTTCGAAAGAGGGAATGAGGGACGGAAAAGAAATAAGAGGAGTAAGGAGGTGAGACGGTGCGGACGATGGGAGGGGATGGAAGAAAAGGGAGGGGGAGGGAGAAAGGGAGGGAGAGGGATGGGCCACCGGCCACCTCACTCAGCGGACGAAATGCGGAAGCAAAAACACTTCCACTTCACGCCGATTTTCTGTGAGGTTGTGGTACTATCCGGTTCGAGCCGGCCCATTCAGCTGCGGGAACAGCTGCGTGGCTCTACCACCGCAATGTATATGGACACGAACGAACAAGCACAACCGGATCGAAAAGAATAATCTTATGTTGTTCGAAGTTGTAAATAAAATATAAAAGAAATATCTGCAAGTCATACACTTGCATAGAAATTACGCGCTGTAAAATATTCATGTTTTTTAGTGCTTATTAAAATCAGCGTAGCGAGGGAGGCATGTACACCGCTGTAAGGCGAAGTAGCGTGCCTTGGCCGAATGGTGGCTATTTCTTATTTATAGTCGACAGTGACGTAGCCCGCCAGCGAGAAAATAAACGAAGGCCTACTGTATCGATTTTAATTATAAAGTCGACCCTAATGTGTTTTGTACGTGCGTTTTGAAATAAAATTATATGTGTCGCCGTTAGAAAACCTTGTATCGAATTCTAGGACAATGTTGCCAACGTTATTTATACATATGTCATTAACGGGCATATGCATATACTCGTACATCTTTTGGAGAAGAGCGCAAAATACTTTTTAGCATTCTGTCGTTATGGGTGTGTGTCTTACCATTCGGCGTATGACTTGCTCGTCTGTTCTTACATACGTAGACATCTTAGGTCAAATCAAAACAAAATATTTTTATTCAAATAGGCCTTTACAAGCACTTATGAATCGTCATTTTTATATCTCAGTTAGGAAGCTACCACGGAAATGCAGTTGTGCTGAGAAGAGCCGGTAAGATTATCTCTAATTTTAGTTTAAAAACGCTCAAATGGTAGATCCAGGACATCTTGTCTAATTTTATTATATATGCGTATACTCAAGCCCATGAAGGATTTTTTTAACCTGAACTTTTCAAGAATGTTTATTCTTTATGGCGCTTTTACTGAGCAACGAACGAAGGTAGGAAACGCATTTTCGGGTCTATGTATGAATTGCTTGATATAATTTTAAGTGATCAGACTGCTTTTGGTTAGCATCACCCGCGGATAATGATTTCAGGATTATGTACTGCTAATTTTTGGACTCGATTACTTCAGGAATATGCAAATTCATACTCTTTCCCCGAATGCAGTGAAATGATAATGGTGAAATATATAATATTTTTTTTTTTTTTTTTTTTTGTATTAACGTGACAAAGCAGGAGCCGGTTCCCCGGATGGTACGCGATTACCGCCGCCCATGGCCATTTGCACCATTACTGAAGTTGCAAATGCGT
>DWHO01005053.1:0-10586 GCA_018247575.1 Eurytides lysithous rurik | reverse complement strand
ACTTTGACGTTTTCTTTACACAAATTAATCAGACACGAATGAATTCGTTCTCTCCTGCAAAGCTCAAATTTAAAAATAAATTTTTCGGGAATTATGTGCTAATTAAGATTTATGAATTTTACTCCTTAGTAGGGCAAGCAGGGCCTTTGGGCTTGTATAGTAGTACCGCCACTGGTTGATGGTAAGTGATCACCGCTACCCATGCATTTACAACATCAAACATTTTTGTTTTTTTTGTCACATGACCCATCGACAAGCCTGAAAAGTTATTTTTAGGGCTCTTTATGTTATTACATAGACTCACAAAAAATTTCATTTAAACTACTTACTATACGTAAACTGTAATTACTAAAACTCCTGGTCACCAAATAACATAATCCAATTAAATTCAATGGGTCAAAAAGATAATACATGAAAGTTATAATAAATAAATCTACTATTCTCCACAACTTTGTAAAATATTGTTGTTACAACGTGATAGTGACTTAGTTTAGTAATGCGATGAGTTAAGTAAAAAGTTTGATGCTGCAGTTTAAAAATGCTGGCATTTTATACTTTTAATACATTACAATATAGAATATATAACTCAATTTGATATAAGGATTTTAATATTATATATATGTACATCTCGGATACTAAAACATTGTATTCTTTTAAATGCAGTCGAGTAAAAAGTAGTTCATTGCCATTAATCATTGAATTAAAATGTCTGAAATAAATGATAAAAATGTATATCTCTCAATTTAATTTAAAATTCAACCAAATAGGCCAGTTTAAAGAGCAGCATGATCCCCTTTTTTAAAATATGAATCAACGAGTTCGTCTCTTGGCTGTGAGAAACTTGTGGCTGTTAGTAGGCCATTTATTTCTTTATAATCAGTACAAATTACTTTAAAGTAAAAAAATGTACGCCAAGCCAGTTTCTCGTCTACCCCCGCCGATCACTGAGGAAAAAAAACATAATGAAATGGATACATACTCTCGCTATATTCCAGTTATTAATCGTTATGTTAATACATTTTTTCTCATGTGCGAAAGATATCTTAACGAAAGCTGCACTCGCTTCTTGAAAGTTACTCGACCACGTTTTCTGGATAGCTTATTTTAAATTTGTAATAACGCTCTATTAATACACGCACTCCGGCAGGAAAACATTGGAACAGTCGACTGATCATTCTTTAAATTCACAGGGGGACTGACGTTACTTGGAAATCGTATGAAATCGGTCTTAAACATGCACACATAAAAACGCGGTTGGTCGCCGTTGCCAAGAACCTGTACTGTCTCGTATTTTATCTCGACAAATTTCTAGATTTAGATCTAGCATTGACCTATACTGTTATATAAGTTTATAACCACCGCAAACTTCAAAATCACCACATAAGTATTTTTAAGCTCTGAAGATAGACAAAGAAGATATATGAAAAAAAAAATATATAAAAAATTGCTTCTCATCGCGGAGGGTTCAAATCACACTTGTAAGCTTCGGTTTCTTTTCAGTTTTTGTTTATGTCCAAAATTAAAGAAGCTTTCGTTAACAAAAGTTACTAAATTTTTTACCAAAAATTAAAATGGTTTGCGGGAAATTTTAACAACTATGGATAAACTAACCTAAGGAGTATAAACTATTCAGATAGTTCAAAATACTGTCCTTCAAAAAATTAAAAATTAAAAAAAATCCATTGTAATGTCATAATCGAAATGTTTGTTCACGGTTTTCTCTTCTTTCAGACACCAATGAAACTGTAAATGAGAAATTTTTTCTGTGAATTTAGTTTTTCTTAAAACGCATGACAGATTTCTTTATTCGAAAAAAATAGTATAAATCAATTACACTAAATAACTACTATAATAAATGCGCAAGCAAAGCTGCAGGCAGCGTCTAATTTAATGTTTAATCTTTTCAATGCAACCCTATAAAAGCCTCTCGCAATATTAAAGCTTATTTAAAAAGCCGGAAGATATGTACCCTCTGTTCTATCCATTTTAATAATGGGTGGTTGCTTAACACGTTCACTGTAACTAACACCCAAAACATCGTTCAATAAAGCGATGCTACTTTCCACACGCTAGGTGAGTTGTTTTATTATAATTACTATTTTTTTTACAAAACTCATATATTTTGCCCGCACAGGAGACCCGACAGGAAAACACACCGGTGTGTTTACCGCACGGCGATTTAATTCGAACACACATTTGTGTTACGGCACACGCGCGGTTCGGAATTTTTTCACACAACGGTTGTGTTTCAGCAGTGAATGTGTTAAAATATTTATTTTCACATTGCGCCTTAGTAAGGCATCCTGCACCTGCGTGTGATGATGATGTCAATGGTCAGCAAGGCAACTGCGTGAAAGTACATGACAGTGACTTTTATAATAATATAACTTTAGTTCAATCACTTGTTCCGTCCGTTATATTCAATTTGACACTTGCACAATACACAAAATGAAATAAAAGATCTGTTGTGCTCTGTCAGATTCTAGCAATTCCCCGTGATGAATGGATACAAAACGGTTAATAGATATTAATTATGCGATGTATATTTAAGTGGTTTCCTTATGGCATAGAATTTGAATGGGTTGCAATTAAATTTGGAATGAAGACCGCTTAAACACGTATATAAAAAAAGAAACATTAGTCATTTATTTTGAAAGCCATACCTTGCAAGAATAAAGGGATTTGAGATAAAAATTTGTTTCGTCATAAGAACGTTTTAGATACATAAATTCTATAGGAACCAACGCTCTGTAACAATTATTTGTAATTATACAGAAATAAATACCCCGAGCAGGAATGACTTAGCCACGAAAATGACTTAGCAACAGCGCAAACGAGACATTAAGATATTGTAGCAAAGATGTAAACAAACATTGCAAACACATTCGTTGTGCTCGAGTTAGAAGAAAACAGTTGACATAACAGAAATTTACCATTTATTGTTGTTATAATATCATCCGTAAACTGTTAATTACGGACAGTCCGCGCGAAGTCGTGTCACGCCAACTAGCGTTCAACAGTTACATGACAAGACGTCTTACAGTCACGGCGCGTTTGGCAAGTCAGCTCCATCCGCCAGGGCCACGACGCTGAATGATACTTAATTAAACATCCACACCAGTCGATGTGTGACTTCACTAGTGCGGCGTGAGTTACACAAAAGACTAATCAAGAGATTAGTATCTGAAAGTTCGGTCGCGACCGGTCG
This sequence comes from Eurytides lysithous rurik, assembly GCA_018247575.1. Classification (NCBI taxonomy): domain Eukaryota; kingdom Metazoa; phylum Arthropoda; class Insecta; order Lepidoptera; family Papilionidae; genus Eurytides; species Eurytides lysithous. Next base: position 7,378 of record DWHO01005053.1, on the reverse strand, counting down.
TGTACGTTGCGTAACTTCGACCCGAGTGGCAGGACTCTGCTTTCTAAGCGGGCGCACTCTTTTGCTGAGTTCGCCAGGGATGGTAACCAATGTATTGTCCCTAATCAGCGATATGTCCCTCGTGTCCCTGCGATCCAGAAAGACCCGAAAATATAGTCCACTTACTCGTAGAATGCCCAATACATGCCAAAGAGAGAACCGAATCCGAAACAATAGTTAAAGAAAAAGTAACAATAGAAGAATTAAAAGACATCATTAAATATAAAAAGTTATTTATTTGCTACACTAGATTCATCGTTAAAAAAACAGCCAACGAAAGCAAATAAATTAGACAAACAACAAAATAGTAGTAAAACAAAATAAAATAAGAAGGGCCCTGACCAAACATGTCAGGGGAAAATTGAATTAACGCACAAAAAAGGACTAATATGTATGCACTACTGTGTTTCGGTTTGAAAGGCAATGAATGTTGCCAGCGTGGTAACAGATATAACATTATGTATAATTATGACAAGAAGTGTTGCTCACCATACACATGACTCGGATTATTGATCTTAATTATTTCCTAAAAACTCACACGCGATGCGATGGTTGAAGTCAGGTGTGTATAACGCTTTATTTTCGGCGCATGAGATCAGTAGTTCAGATGCATATTTCTAGATTCACTATCGCGTTTTATGATACGTATTTGTGGTCGATTTTCGTAGAATCGCTTTTATATTTATACATTTACCCCTGCCGTTGGCTAGTAGATGTTGTCAAGCGCTCGGCGGATGACTATCTACAAAAAAATTATGCTTTTTTAAATATATGCTTTAGTAATTACTCGTTTAAAACTATAACTTTCTGAATTTTGCTCCACAATTCACGCACACAGCACTGCATTGCCAGTCACCAACGTAATTACTGGGTGAAGAGACATTATATCTTAATCTCTGGCCCCTGACCGCAGTGCAGGGCTAAAAATGTTCTATGTGTCGCTATATTGTTGGCCAGGCCCGTTTACCGGCGGCCATTTGGTACGACAACCGGCTAGAAAAGTATGCACTACACAATGATACTAACAAATCCCGCAGTTCAGAACTTCAGACTACCAATACCGGGGCTGACATCGGCTACATTCATATGTATATTACGTGAGTCCAAAGACTCTATTACGAAAAGCAACATTTATAAATATAATGCACTATTCGCTAGTTGAGATCAAAAAAGCAACATTTTCGTTCGCTATTCCACCATTATAATCACATCTGTAAATATAAGGGAACTATTTGCTCAAGTTCGGATTAAAAAAAAACAACATATTCTTTGTCTATCCGACCGAGTAAGATCCCGTAAAAGTTCAAGCATTTATCACTACAGATCACCTGCATCAGCACGACCTTCCGTCCCTAGTAATCGTGAAACAAACACCGGCGACCTTGACGTCGCCCAACCGCGACACTTTAATGCGATCGGCCAATATTTACATGGTTATCACTGGCACAAAGCAGGCGTGCATCCAGGAATTTCTATTGTTAACAACATCTGCACGAGCCATATGACGCGATGATCTTTACTCAGCCGCATTCCGTGTAGATAAGGTGACGATGTCGTTGAAAACAATGCGCGATTCAGCGTGAAATTGCTAATATAGAATAGCTTGTCAGAGTTAGCTCCAGCTGATGAATTCTGGAAGCGATGCATTAAATAGAAGCTCTGATAAAAACTGACTGAATATGTGCGGGTAGTACTTATGCTTTCATCGTTCTTAGGACAGATCAATGGAAAATAGTTTCTTGCGTGTAATAAAACTTGAAAACCAAATAAGAGTTGAAGTCGTTGATGTTTTCTCGTTGCTATAGTAAAATATACAATGTATAGGAAACACTAGTCCTCCATAGGTAAGAATACGTAAATAACGATTTTTTTTTTAAATCCGTTCCTACTTAGGATAACAACATTTTAGAAAATATATAAATATATCTAGAATGTGAACTAATAGTAGGAATTGAATCACAAGAGACATACATACTAGTGGAATAGTTTTGAATCTCTTCATCAAATATAACACCGCCTATACTGAAAATTCTCTAAACAGTTATTCTCAACTAGGTGAAAGGGCATAACACAAAGACAAACCGACTCAACGCGACTGTCACTTTTTTTCTTTTTTTAACCAACTAAGGCATCTTTTTTTACCATTCTCCGCAAGTGAGTTTGTTAGACTCTAGTAACTCTACATTTGCAATTGATTAAAGTTAACGAGATATCAAAATAAATCATTGCGCGAAAGATGGTATATTGCAATGGGCATATATTGTTAATCTACTGTTTTACTTTTATGAATATACATAAATGTTTGAGACAAAACGTACTTCAATTTTAAATGAAAGAAGAAACTACACATCGACAAAACTTTTATGGATATACTTTTACTTATACTAATAGTTCTGAGGATTCTAAGAGCTCGCGTATGTAATATTTAAAACTGTAACAGTATCTAAACTCTATTTGGCTCTACGCAGTGCTCGATAGGAATCGCTACGCTATACACTAATTACAAACATTGTATTGAAAACTGCAACAGAATATTGCTTGTATATTACCACTTGGGGGTAAAGTAACAGTGATGTGTTACTTTCGTAAGTGGATTTGAACAAACCATTTGTAGGTCGCACAAGATTTTATCCTGAATAGGATCGAACCCATAACGCAGGGCATAATATCAACTGTGGTAGAGCCACGCCACTGCTGAATGGGTCGGCTAAAACCGGATTAGTACCACGACCTCACAGAAAATTGGCGTAAAGAGTAAGTGTTTGTGCTTCCGCGTTTCGTCCGGTGAGTGAGGTGGCCGGTGGCCCACCCCCTCTCTCCTCCTTTCCGTTCCCTCTCTCCTCCTTCCTTCTTTTAAAAATTCCCCCCCTTAAAGGTTGGTAACGCATTTGCAGGATTCATAATACTGCAAACGTCCATGGGCAGTGACTTACTATCAGGTGAGCCACTGGCTCGTTTGTTAGCCTACTCCGTAAAAAAAAAAATCAGTATTCAAGTTGAACACTAACCACTACGCCATCCCATCTTATGCTTACCAGTAAAATGGTTCAAATGTTGCTTTAAAAAAAAAGTCGAAAGTCTGTCTATTTGTCGCAACCACGATTGCAAAATCTGTCCGTTCAATGTGCAATCTTACATCCAAATCACGCGAATTTAAAAAGTTTCCATACAATATGCAGTTTGTGTTGCGTAAATAGCCCACATATTTTTATGTCGGCGCGAAATTCTGCAGATACCATACATGGTTAAGCTCGGTGCGACGAAAATCGTGAGCAAATATTTGGTTAGGAACGAACCTTGAGTATTAGGGGCCAGTATGCATTCAGATGGTTATTTAAAAGTAATATTAGTGAATTATTAAGCGGCCCTCATTGTCGAGATAGTAAATTAATAAAAAAAAAAATTAAAATAAAATAAAACTTTAAAATTAGTCATCAATATCAAAAAGGAAAAAATGTAATACATATGTTTAATAAATATGATAACTTGACGAAATATAAATTCGCCTGTGATTAATAAAACAAACTCAAACCAAAACAAATCCTATTATTGTGACTTCACAACTGAAATTCGAAGTTAACAATTTTACTAGGATTTTGAACTTAAACAAAAATAGATCGGAAAATCAGGACACGATATAATTAATACATTATTCATGACACATCATTAATTACAACATAAATCTACTAACTATCACAACAGATTCATCACTTTACAACATTTTTTTTCAGTAAATAGACATGCGGAACCACGTTCATAATACATCGTCATCTTGCGCCCGTAGTGTTGTTTTATTAGCGTAACGTAGGTGGTGTGAAAATGTCATTATCACCGATCAGTTCATTTGAGGTCCAATAAGTGACATCCTAAATATTCCCATATTGACACTTTAGTTTAAACAAACATAAAAAATACAAAAACACTAACAAAGGCGACATGTTCCGTATATAAAAATATTTTTAGGCATGGATTTAACATTGTTGTTCTAAGTGGTAGAACTCTATGTATTGCCAGTTATTTTACAGTTAAGCTACTGCTTAGTAGTGTTTCCATACTACTGTATAGAAACACTAATAACTTCCGGTTTGAAGAATAATGTTGCCCAGCATAATTACTAGGCCACCTTAAATCTGAGTGACAAACTCAGCGCAATCTCCAAGAAAATAATTCTTTTAAAATATTATTATTATTATTATCTAGCAAATATGCAAAAACAAAACAACTACGCAGACTAAAATAATTGTTCAAACGTAGAGTACGTGCCTATTATAAAGTCACGGACTACTGAGGATTCTTACAAGTGGGGCTGGTCCTAGGGCCATCAGACCCAAGAGGTCCCTAAGTCAACAAATGGGTGAAAGCCCCCTGGTCCTTACTTTCAAAAAAGGCACCATTTTTTCAGTACTGCCTGGAAGGCACTCCAGTTCTACTTGGACAGAAAATAAATAAAACAGGGACCGGTTTTTTTTTTTAATTAAACCAAAAATAATAACTTTAATCTCACTGGCCAGCTAGAAAATTCCTACTTATGGTAATAAGTTTGCTGGTTAATGTAGCAACTTTTGAGTGATTCTTTGTTGTTTTTCTTTCTTTGCGTGTAACCAACCACGTTAATCATTGTCATTATTATAGAATCTAAATAAAATTATAAAGAGTAGCCTAAATCTATTTATGTCTAACTAAGGTATATCAAAAATAATACCAACCGCTCTGTTCTTGTCAACTCAACAAACACACTGTCAGATTTTTAATATTATAGAAAGAACTGTGTGGTCTACAGTAAGCATAAAGGTTTCTTTACAACATGCGGTACCCTAAAGCGAAAGAGAAGATTTAAACATCTTCAGAGCCCGGTGCCTACGTACGTTGGCGACACGATGAGAAACACAAACAAAACCGCCTGTTTTAAAGTCCGAGCACTTCCCGCCGTCGTGGTCAGATGTTTTATTCGCTACCTGTCATTCTATTATACTGTCGACCTCGGCTTAACGGTCCCGGTAGCTGATTACCACACTACTAGATGCTTGAGGTGCAAACAACTCTAGAAACAAGATAATGTTCAAGTGGTTTACAAATACTGAGAAAAAAATCTTCGGAGATTCTGTATAAATGTATGGAACCATTCTGGCCGTGCGTTTCTTGGATGTAAGTTCCAAAAGTAAAAAAAATCGATTCGCCTAATGGTAAAACCTTTGCTTGTATTATAAATAAGGATTTCTTGTATTGACGCAAATAAGATACTCAAAAAATTCTTTGACGGATTTTAATTTTTTTTTATGGAATAGACTGACGGCTCACCTGGTGTTAAGCGATTACCACCGCCCATGGACATTTGCAACAGTCCATCTCAAGTAATTAAACCGGCAACGTGGTCCTTCACACCAGATTACGCTATCGTTTATACATAACTGTTTGGTGGTATAATTACTGGCAGTGGTGTGGCAAAATAATGGTCCTACCCGAGGGTAAGACCATACAGAGTCCACCACGCAACGTTTAAACTATTGGAGGTCTATCAAGATAGATCTCCAATAGTTTATACGTTCTCTGCAAAACTTGTGCTAAACAACTTACAAGACGTAGATATTTTCCAACTTAACATAATTGTAACACTTACTCATCCAGTAAACAAAGGTATATTTAAGCTATGCATATAATGCGATAATTTCTTTCAGATGGTAATGTCAAAGTCAAAAATTCTTTATTCAAAATTGGATTGGTTTACAATCACTATTTGACGTCTAATGATCCTACTAACTGTTCGGAAAAAAATGCCTCAGTCCTGAGAAGAACAGGCGAAAGAAACTCAGCGGGAAAATGTTTTGCTTCTTATCCGTACACTATTATAGCTTCATCGAACACCAATGAAAACACTATTAGTATGATTATGAATAGATACAGGATCAAGCACATCAAAAGCTGATTGTGTATTAGCGCTTGGCGCGAAATTTCATACTTTTAATTATATAACACACGTATTAGACTCTTGATTCTATTGAATATTACCCGTAATCCATGTTGAAGCAAACCTTTAATCCCCTAACGTCGATCTTGGGATTACAAAATAATTCTTATGTCGACGTCGTCGTATTTTTTTTTTGCTTATTTATTAATATTCAAGATCGTTATCTTAAATGATTGTAATAGCTTATAATGTATTCAGTACCGTGAACAGAGAAAAAAAGGCGCTCGAGTCGTTCCGAGAAGCATGCGCCTATAACTAATGACAGTGTTTTTTATCGCAACGCATGCTTCGCATGGACTTTCGGGCTAATCGGAATATTTACGTAAGTGCCGCCACAGACCGAAGAACAATCAGGAATAGATATATATTTTATAATAGTACTCTGTAATAGTAATACTCTAGTCACTTGGTAGGCCTCGCCGAGTCCACCCGGGGTGAAAACATTTATTCTACAGTCAAGCAATAGTGTAAGCTTCCGGTTTGAAGGACTATCTCTCCAATTAAAGCTCGTCAGTGACAAGCAAAGGACCGAGTAAGTTCTGTGTAGCCCTGTGATGTTTTACGAATAGCGAAACGCAAAAGGATTTTGACCGTTGACCGTCTTAAATAATGTCCTAAGATGACCATTATTTTAACCATTCCCTGTATCCGTTTAACCATATTAATAGCGCAACATTATTTTACCTGCAATTTTGTATCGTCTCACTTGTAGTACGATCAGATACTAAGATTTAATTTCCTACTAGTAGGAAACAATAACCCGATATGACCGACCATCAAAACATGGAGACGGAATGGCAATATATTGCGGTATTTTGTATAAAAAAAATGTTTGTCTTATAATCGTTAAATACTTCTGATATCGGAAATTGGAAATATGAAAGGGAACAACTTAAATGTAAATTAGTAAGAGATTATATAATCTCTTACTAATTTACATTTAAGGTGTATACATATGTATATGTACTGCTAGGGACAGGTCCGAGCATATAAGAGCAGAAAATAGAAGATTTGCAAGTCTCTTACAATATTATCTTCAACATTGAGCATGTAATGAATCGACATGTTAAGCATAAATTAACAAAATCATTGAAGGAATCAATTTGAACGCGGCTTGCTCGAATATGTATTAAAAGCGAACGCTCGGGCAGTAACTTTGGTATTTTGAATGTAATTCTATACATACATAAGACTATAAACATATTGACTGTTGCTTCTCAATACGTGTATGAAAATTTTATTTACGTTCACAAAAATATTAATGACTTTCACAGGAAGTGTGACGTGCATGACATTGACACTAGGAACAAAAACAAATTTGTTGTACCTAAGACTCGTTTACAACGAGTCAGTAATTCTTTTTATGGGCAATGT
>DWHO01005052.1:0-10586 GCA_018247575.1 Eurytides lysithous rurik | reverse complement strand
ATATAAGTGTGTTTGTGTGTGTATATTTAAATAAGTTTAATTAACACCATTTATCACCGCTCCACCTAAAGTTAGACTAGTAGGCATTTAGTCCGCCTCTACAGATCTGAATCTTTTGTGAAAGTTTAATAAATTAAATAATATTATATATCAGAAGATGGCAAAACGAATTTTGCTTGGGAATTCATTTAGCAGTGGCTGAAACGTGAATTGGTTTGATGTCAATATAGGAGAGGACAGCTAGTGGAGTGTTTTTATTAAAATGAGTTAAATGTGTAAATATGCTTCACGATTATATACTAACCTAACATCGAGAATTCAACAAAACAGCACAAACCGTTCCAAGTTTGTCGTAATTATATATATTTTTTTTTTAAATCGTTGCCCACATTTTAAGAAAAGGCGTTTCGCAAGCATACATTTCATACGGACAAACGCCCAAATCCAGAACAAATATCAGGATGGCGGTAATCGACCCAGGACCTGTGACGCTAGTCTTCTTAGCAACTGCACTTAATGAGTGACAAATTGTACGAACGAACCTTTCTTGCTCTTACTCGTAATGCGCATTAATTAAATAAAATGACTGAAATTAGGATACTTGAATATTAACTAACACAATATCAAAACCAACCAATGAGGTGGCAGACGCGAGCATGGGCAAACATTTATCAAAAAAATCTATAACTATTTTGCATAGTAAAATCAAGTAAACGTCGTCTTTTCATGATTTTATTTAAAGAGAAAGAAAAAGTGGAAACCACTATTTATGTATAGATCCCCTTCCTAGTTTCAAAGCTTTTATTACATACAAGAATGTCTTATATTTTTTTCTTAAACTATACAATTTTGGGCTGTAGTGTGAGAAAAGCTTCGAGCTTATTTCATTTCATTCGACAAAATGCGAAAACGAATACAACTGCGTATGTGTTCAACATAAATATATAATACATATTTATATATTTTTCTTTCCGTATAATAGAACAAAAATAAATAAATACGTTATGATTGATTTTATGTCGAATGCATTGCTTGTGAATTTATTTGATCAGTTCATCGTGAAGTTAACTAGCAATTTTTTTTCCATATGGTGTTGAGTAAAGAATGTAACAGATAATTCTTTTTTTACAGGGACCTTCGGGTAAATTTGATCGATAGAGTCCCGCCTCTATCGTTCGTCCACCTCCACAACTTAATCTCGCTCCTCCTGACCGAAAACTATGTAACAGTGATCGAATCGAAAGCCTTCAAAGGACTGAAGGGTCTCAAGTTTCTCCACTTAAACCAGAACCGTATTCAGTACATCGACTCTGACGCATTCAAAGAACTACAAAATCTGAAAGAGCTGTAAGTATTGCAAAACCTTATCATTGTTTATAAGTTCTATTTAAAAAAAATCTTCACACACAGCCGGACGACATTATTTTTCCTATTTGAAAATAAACAGACCTTTAACCCTAAATGCGACGTAAAATATTTACACGCCACGTTACGGGCTTGTCCGTTCTTATAGTTTCGCTCGGATAGAGACGAATCATTAATAATATTTAACAAGATGTTTTAAACTTTTTTATTCCATAAATTAAGATTTTTTTGTTCTACGTAATTGTAACGTCGTGCGCTCTTAGTACCGTTGTTTCTATCATAATAAAAGAAAAACGCATGTGATTCAGCTGCCTGTAGCGGTTGAAGTTTCATGTTCAAATCGAATTCGAGATTTACCGTGTACGTAAGTCTCAAAGCGCCCCGCGTTAATTTGTCTTCTCACTTTTTATTAAAAAGATAGAGTAATCAAGTGTCCGTGTACGTAAGGGATTTGTGTTACCTATATTTAGAATTAAAGGTCAATAACACCGATTCAATAGAAAGTCGACATGGAGTTGCAGTTGTTATATTTATATGTGGTAATATGGTATATATTTACAAGGGCCACCTTGTTCTAGAAATTAACCTTATTTAAATATGATCCATATACAAGCATTTATCGCAACATGTGTGAAATGAGTTTATACGAGTTCGTCAACGGTATCAAAATGCGGACAGTACGGCTCATTTTATGAAAAAGTGTTGTTCACTATTTAAGTGTGTTATTATACATAAACACAAACATCCGATTGTTATAAAGTTCAAAATGAAACGCTAAGACCACATTTATAAACAATTTCGAATATAAAATCAACTCCTTGGTAACGTAACGTAGCCTTACGCGCTCATAAATTATCGAAATTTTATTCACACTTATCTAAGAAACGAAATATAATGAGACAAAATATATTCAACATGAATCAAATTAGCTATTCCACCCGTGTCAGTTTTGTTCCAAACTACACAAAATTGTCCACATGTGATGAGGTATAAACATCAAGTGTAGGGTAAGCGTGGTAGCCCACATTAATTTAGCAGTCTGTCGGACTAAAAGCTCATAGTTGGATGAAACAAATTTGAAGGCACTTTTCTTTTCAACGCCTCCACTATGAAGTAAAACGCTATCCTACAGCTGGTTAGGTTTCATAAATAGAACCCAAGGCATCCGCAACATTTCGCAGACACGGTAGAAGATAACAGATAACACAAGCATAGTTATCAACTCCGTCGACAATATCTCGGTAAATTGTTTGCTCGTGTTTATACAGACCGAGTATGAAGGACCGTCGGTGGGGACAGACCAATTCTTTGTAATAAATCAAAATGGCCAAATATAAATGCTATCGGTCCAAACTCGCGCTTTTTCTGTTCTATAATATGACGGTTTGTGAACATGGCAAATGACTACTGACCACGGGGCTTGGGTACGATAAAGATTGAGTTTTGAATAGTTGGATGTCTCTTTTTTGAAAATATTTTTAATTAGTATTTCCTAGGATATCCTGATTCAATTGCTGTAGAAAAGGTCATTCACACATGAAATAAGTTTCATTTCTCCTCTTTCTTTCCGTCTAAGTTATATAACAAGCGATTCATATAAGTGCAGCCTACTTTTAAAAAGGGGCCTTGATCTGGTCAGTAGAGCGCAACGGTAATCTTCCACGAGATCTAGCTCCATCTACTCTACCAACGTGTCGGTCAATGAGAATGCCCGCCTAGCATCTGTCCGGGACAAATGGAGAACTATTGTATTGCACGCCTCCAAACAACATGCTTGACCACGACTGCTCTGCCAAGAGCATACGAATAAGAAGAAGAAGTTGCCACATTGTCTTTTAGATTGGAACACAGCAGCGGTAGAGTAATTGGAAATTAGTAACACCCCAGGCAAACTCTGGAAACGAGTCCAACCACTTGGCAAAGTGATGAGAAATGTTACATAACGTACAATATACACCTAATTCTGTTCAGAGCATTGTCCGTTATAGTGGGATAAACGAACTGCCACAAGTACACACCTACATGAACCATGAATTCACTATACTCTTCTTTAATCGGAGCGTAAAACCCCTAGAAGTATAGGGAGGCGTTTATTTATGTACAATATAAACAGGAGGGATATTCCCAATGGCGTTCATTTATAAAGTAGACTACAATGAAATAAAAGTTATTAACGGCAAACCAAAACCTGTAAAACAAAATTTGTATTACAACAGACTAATATGAGACCTGAAGTACAAAAGTAAAAATAAGTCATGGCTAAAAAAAGAAGATATCGTCGCATATTTGGTTAACACATGTTGTATCGCGGCTTCAACTCAGAAACGTGCTGAAGAGTCGATCTCTGACTGGCTGAAGTACACTCATCCGCATAACAGCGCTCAAGTTGAAAATTCGTTTATTTTTATATGCGACCATTCAAGTACCAATTATTTTTCGTGCTACTAAATATTCAGATGCTTTCTTTTTTTTTTTGACAGCATCCACAGACGTTATCGTAAAGACGCAATGTTTTCGTTTTACTTGTTTATGCCTGCTTCAGTTCATAACAAAATATTGTTTATTCCAAAAAAAAATTCTCAAACCGTACACATTAAAGAGCAAAATTATTTATTATTCTAAATCCACCAATTAGCGATAAACCGCATAATTGGCAGTGCATTATACATTTGCGGTAGGATGAGACGTGGCTAACACTTTTATAGCATCAACAATTATCTCAATTAGCACTCACCAACATTTCTATTGAAGCACTGGCCCGTTCGTGGCAAAAGAGAAACAGAAAATAAAAACAAATAATTAACAATGGCTAGTTCATGGCACAAAAGAAAAAGAAAACGATTGTCAAAATCAACAATCCGCAGCATAAATAGCGTTGTCTGTCAAAATATTTGATCTCGTGGGTCTGCGTTAGGGTTGAGCGCTCGTAGCGGGCGTTTGAAAGAGATGGCAAGAGACGGGGGAGGGGGAGAGATAGTGCGAGCGCGACCCACTTCGGCGGCTAATTGTGGGCAAGAGCTTGTTATGGAACTAACCGAAGCGTCCATCGAGACGTCAACAAATAGATGTATTAGGTAGGTATAGTAACGGTAGTTGAATAGGAAGGCGTAAAGTAAAAAACTGACGCTACGTTTTAGAATAAGATGACATAGAATTCTCTGGAAGACAAGACATTTAATGTTAAATTCTTTTCCTTTTGTTTTAGAGGATAAAGTGACGAGTCGATATAGTTGTTTGGCCGTAATGACCGTTTGGCGCAGATGCTATGCTATTGGCTTCGGCGTCATAGGCCGTGAGTTCGATTCCCACTCGGAGCAAATATTTGTACGAACTACAAATGTTTGTTTCGGATCTGGGCGTTTGTCCGCGTAAGATTTATCTATGGAAAATGCCGTTATAACACAAGACATTTCTGTCTTACAATAGGGGCAGCGTTTTTTGTAATAAAAAAAAAGATTTAGAAAAAAGAAAAAGATTTAGCTGTGCGCCTGATTGTAAGCAACATTTCTGCTCATAACAAGGCAGACGTCTAAGATCTCTATGCCCAGTAATGTCTTCCTTTTTGTTATTGGGAGGAAAATCTGTAAAAGATATCCCGTCACCTGGAGAGAAGACAGGATTATGTTTTTTTTTATGGAGTAGGCTGACAAACGAGCAAGTGGCTCACCTGATAGTAAGCGATCACCACCGCCCATGGACATTGCCACATTAAAGAACTTGCCCTACCCACTAAACCCCCTCGGTTGCCAATTTCAGTGTACTATGAGGGTCTTCGGGATCTCCTACGGGACGTACCCGTGTCCTTCTGTACTACACACGCCCCAGTAACTGCGAAGGAGTCCTACCACATGGAAAGACTTAAACAGAGATGTTTGTTGATCCTATGAGAGTATAGTAATCCACTTGGAAGGTCCATATGTACATAGATATACAGCCTTCCGATTTAAAGTCTTGTTGTGAACAAAATTTATTACAAACTTTGAATCAGATAAAGACTCAATACGATTGTGATTTAAAAGTTTAAATTAAAAAAATACTGGTTCTACAAGTGAGAGGTAAAATAAATAAGTTTGAGAAATAAAATAAATCTCTCAAATTTTTTTTATGGGACATCTCACACAATGCCATCTGACGCCAAACTAGGCAGAGCCTGTACTATGGTAATGAGAAAACTGATATACATACATATTTTTAAATATATACTTATATAGATAATTTACACCCAGACACAGTACAATTTTTTGTCCTGGGTGGGAATCGAACCCACGACCTTTGGCTTTGCAGTCAGGAGCGCTAACCACTACGCAAACGGGCCAACTAGTAAGGTAGACAGTACCATTCAAGGTCCAATCTGTTAAGCTATCTACTATTACTAATACTACAATTCATAATTGTAAGGTATCTTTTTCAGGTCAATGTCATCGCAAAAGCTCCCATAATTTCAATCCAGCCTTATTTACGTCGATTATTGGATTAAGGAGAGATTTCGGGCCCAGCGTGCAGTAATGCGGCTTCGGGAAGATCCCGTTTTAAGCGGTTGTTGGGTTTTAATTCCGAAAAATACAAGCCACGTACGTAGATGGAATGTTAACACTGTTTTGTTTGATTATATAACAGTACCGCAAACATTTTTTAGGCGGTAGAGCCACGCAGGTGTTCCTGCTGCTGAATGCGCTGGCTCGAACCGGATAAATACCATGACCTCACAGAAACACGGCGTAAAGTGGAAGTGTTTTTGCTTCCGCGTTTCATCCGGCGAGTGAGGTGGCCGGTGACTTATTCCCCTCTCTGTCCTTTCTCCCTTCTTCTTACTTCTTCCTCCCTTTTCCAAAGGTTCACCTTAAAAGCTGGCAGCGCATTTGCGATTTTTTTTAAGTATCAAGCTGACAAACGAGCAAGCGGCTCGCCTGATGGTAAGTGATCACCGCTGCCTATGGACATTTGCAGCATTACAGAAAGAAACATTTATTTCACGACCACGTAAGCTAGCGACTGGTTCTGATTATCAGTGATACGATATATGTATGTCTTCTAAGTTTGCTTAGTGTTAGGAGACTTGCAGAATCTGCCTGAGTACCATTGCATTGTCAGTTATTCAACCGCAAGGCAGTAAGCACTACCGCATTCCGGCTTGAAGGCTCACTTTCCTAGTGTGGTTGATAAGCATAGAAATATGACATCTTAAACCGCGCGACGAGCGTGGGACAATACCAAGCACATGTGTGACTCTGTGTTGTCAATTTATTCTGATTTGTCTATTTTATTATGTTTCCTCCTTAAAAAAAAACGAAACAATTCACAAAATTTCACAAGCTATTCAAATTTTTTATCTCTTCGATTATAATAATTGATTTTAAATCCTTGATGACGACGTGAAAAATTCCTAAAGTTGTGTTTTCCCTTCTACGAAAGTGAGTAAGTGTCGTTACCGAAACAACTTTTGAAGCTTACCGGAAGACTTTTGAACAGAAGGTCAGCGAGTGGTCATTATAGGAAAACGAGATAAACTGACCATCATTTATTAGCTGTAACCACGAATGTAATGTTTTTTCGTGTAAATAAAATCATTATTAAACTACCTTTTATCTTTTGTTCGTTAAATGACTATTTAACGATTAAAATTTCATCATCGTATCATCTGGAAATAAACGACGCGTGAACGTTTTTAATATTTTTTTTTGTGTTCGTTTTTGTTGAATACATAACAAATATTATATTAGCACGGCGTTGTAACATACTATACTTGGATTCTGGATAAAAATAATAAAGTTAAAAAACGTCTAAGTTAACCTAAATATGAAGGAACTAAGTCATGTTAATTTTGCGTTTTCATTGTGGATAAATATTACAATGAATCATTTTATTTAGTACAATATCGACGGTAGAAAGCGATTTTGTCGTATTTTGAATACTCTAACTTTACACCAAAACCCAAAACGTTTTCAAATTTCATAAGTCATGAATTTATAACGGCGGAAAGTTAAAAATTTGGAACGTATTTTTCTTATATTTATATATTTGTTATCTTAGCTTTTAACCTTACTTGACACGGTTAGCTGGGATATCCTAAGTTACTATTTCATTGATTTTGGAAATTTTCGAAATACATTTCAGCTTTCTGACGTCGATACGTTTTATGTTACTAACCAGAGAGTCTGCTGTCGCAGTTATAATTTTTAGCTCATATTTTAGTAATTTAAAAAAATCCTTGAAAACACCCACCTATTCCTTCGATGCTTTATAATGTATGAATCTTTTGTTTTAAGAATAGAGGAACTTTTAAATAGATATATTATTATACAATCGAATTTAGTTCGAACTACAGTGTTTTATTAAAACCCAAATGACGATTGTTTCAAACTTTTATACTAATCAAATGTCTAGTCAAATCAACGGTCCTGAGCCGATAATTCCCAGTTATGTTATTTCATCCATTTCCATGCTAACCAAAGCCCTGTTCCAATCAGGATCTATTATATCGATTTATCCAACTATAGCCGATCATACCCAAACATGTTATTTTTCACTCATGTCCTCTCATGCCCATTACGTTTAACAGATTTCAATCATTCAATAGAACTGGGGAAGTGATTAAGAACGGTTGTATATAAGTGAATATCAAACTTTTATCGCACGAGACCCGTTTTTCCCAAAACCAAACAAAAGTCGCGGCGCGTTTAACAGTTACGGTTTTGACCGTAAATGAGGTAGACAATTATAGTCTAGTGTAGAGTACTCAAATATTACTATGGTTATAAAGATCAAAGTCATTTTTGTCTGTGTTTGTTTTAAAAGAATTATCAAATAAAACTATTACATGAATCTTATCGCATTTTAGTTTTCTTTAAATTCCCGACGTTTCGTATTTTCGTTTAACCATGGAACTTTCTAGACTGGGAAGGAGTTTCTTACTTCTTATTATAAACATGGATTCTAATAATAACCACTGCCCACGGACGCGTGTTTCCCCTGAAATTGCGGACTGTCAGTTACCGGAAAAATAACAATCTCATAATTTAATTTACCTGAACTTTTTAACTGGTTAATCCGGTTGACAGAAAGTAGTATGTAGCCTTCGACGATTAACGCTCTGGCTCAGAAATTCCCGAACTTTTATTTCGTAGATCACTTTCAAAATTTTACTGGTTTTGAGTGAACCCACTGCTGCTATATTTCTACCATACACTTAAACTTGTAAATATATACATATATGTGTATATTAGATCACACCCCCACTGGGTCACTTTGGGAATCACTATTCTAGCTCTAGTTGAATTATCTTATAATTCTCTATTGCAGTCTTAATTGTCAAATTAAGTCTTAATTAGAAAGTATCCCGGCATTATTAGTAATTCTAGGGCAAACCAAGTACAAGTTTCTCTGTACCAACAATACGTTCAAAGAGATCACTGAGTGATCACCCTAAGAATCTCTTTTGACACAAATTTTTTGTTTGTCTTTATAGATAAACCACCTTATCAGTTCGAAGGGACAACGTTTCCAGTAAAAGGAGATAGGTTGTCTCAGATTTCAGTGTGGTGGTCACAAAATGCTCTGCCACGTAGAATTGAAAACTATTTAGTTACTCCAAAACACGGAGAGGTATTGTGCCGTAATGGGCAAGCGTGTCACATATCACCAGACATTCGTTTTTTTTGGATTAGGCTGACAAACGAGCAAGCGGCTCACCTGATGGTGATTAGTCACAGCCTATGGACATTTGCAGCATTACAGAACTAGCCAATACGTTGCCAGCCTTTGGGAGGAGCTCAAGGGAGGAATGTTTGAAAGAGGGAGGGATGAGGAATGAGAATGGGAGCGATTATGGAAGGGGTATTAGGGGAGGAGGGGATGGAAGGGGTTGGGCCACCGGCCACCTCACTCACCGAACGAAACGCGGAAGCAAAACACTTCCACTTTACGCCGATTTCCTGTGAGGTCGTGGTACTTATCCGATTCGAGCCGGCCCATTCAGCAGCGGGAACAGCTGCGTGGCTCTACCACCGTAAAAATTCAGCAATATCCCCATATATATACTTATGCCTGCGCCACGATGCACTTGACCTACCTAGACGACAATCCTGCAACACATGTATTTCCAGTCGGACAGAGTCGATCGATTGGAATGTAACATATTAAGGTCAATGAGGCAGAGAGTCAAAGTTTAAGCACACCTATTCTATACGAAAAGACCTCAGTGATCTTCAACAGTACGTTCTCAACCGATAGCACGATAATATTCTAGAATTATTAGAAGTAATCAATGCCATAAGCTACCACCTCACGTCCTACCGACGAGGTCGAAACAATTAACCTCGTACTACGTTTAAAAATAAACAAATAGTTGCGCTGAACAACGCGTCTCTTACATCCTCGTTTATAAATTAACGATGAAATCTTGTAAATAGATCGTATACATCTTGCATGTTGAGCCACGCACGGATTTTTTATAGCATGAATTAGACTTTAATTAGTACAGGGTTTTATTTAATAGATTTATGTGCGACTTTCTTTGGTTAGATTTTGTTTTAGCCTCATTACGTACTCTTTCAATTGCTTGTCTATTTCATGTTCTATTTCAACATCTTAGGTAATAATACCCTTGATCTGGTTTATTGTAGTGCTTGCATATAAATGTTCACACACGGTCGTCTTATCCCAAAGTAGGCAGCACTTTGGTAACCAGACAACTGATATTCATACATATATGTTTTCAATGCATGCTTATATAGGTAAATAAACATCCGTAACATTTGACACAGAACAAATGCTTATGCACGAATATTTTTATCTTGGGTGGGAATCGAACCCACGATCTTCCAGTGACGGTACTACCATACAAGCCCAAAAGCCCAGCTTGCCCTGCTAGGGAGTAAAATTTATAAATCTTAATTAGCACATAATTCCCGAATAATTTATTTTTAAATTTAAGCGTTTGGGGAATTATGGACTAATTAAAATTGCGGGGCTTTTGGGCTTGTATGGTAGTACCGCCACTGCGACCTTCGGCTTTGCAGTTAGGAGCACAAACCACTATATCAACGGTCCAGTGGATGCAGTGGCCAAGCGGACTACGCTAGAATCCGACCACTTATTGCGTAGTAAGTTAACGTTGAAGCGACCGACGTCACAGCGCGCAGTACTTTATCTTATCTTAACTGACGTTGACGCTTTTAGCCTATGCGGCTCTGTAAAGCCTCATCGGATCGCCTAATCCGTGG
>DWHO01005051.1:0-10586 GCA_018247575.1 Eurytides lysithous rurik | reverse complement strand
ATGTGCTAATTAAGATTTATAAATTTTACTCCTTAGTAGGGCAAGCCGGGCTTTTGGGCTTGTATGGTAGTACCGCCGCTGCTCATACACTGAATAGCGTTAAGTTTGTCATCGAAAAGAATTCTTTATTTAAATCTGGATGTAAGTGTGTTACGTATCCAACAAATTGAGCGTGGTGCAAACTAGAACTAGTAGTTGATTACACCGTATAAAGTACATTTCCAACTAACCCACAGTTTGTAGTATTGACCGGCACATGTCGTTAAAATACTTTGAGAACTTTTTTGTCGTCATAGGTTCTAGTAATCGAGTTTTTTTTAAGGATTCGAAGTTGCATTTAACTTAGCACGATTGACACGAATGGCCAAAACACAATTTGGAATTTCACGGCTATTTTTTTTAATCTCAGCCCTCACCTCTCATTTTTACATTTTTTTTTAATTGGCGATATTATTCAGTCTTGTTTGTTGACTTATTTATTAGGTAATAAGTATTATCATTTAGTGTTTTTAAAGGGAAAAGAATCACTTGGAACGTTTGAAGCATTGGAGTAAAACTACATTTTTGGCATTTTCGGAGAATTTTGCAGCAGTAGGTACATATTATTGGTAATATTCATATGTATACTATTCAGTGGCGGTACTACCATACAAGCCCAAAAGCCCGGCTTTTCCTACTAAGGAGTCAAATTTATAAAATCTTGATTAGCACATAATTCCCGCAACGCTCAAATTTAAAAATAAATTATGTGGAGTTATGTGCTAATTAAGACGGTGCTTATTTATAAATTTGACTTCTTAGTAGGGCAAGCCGGGTTTTTGGGCTTGTATGGTAGTACCGCCACTAATACTATTGGCTAAAGCGCTAAATCTGATAAGGTTAAAACAATAACAGAAGTTGACCGGCAGTTTTTACGAGCACATTTACAAAAGGCAAACTGGTAATCAATGTATCGGCATGGAATTAGGCCAAAATAACATTTTTTAATACTGTTACCTTGAAACATAATTTAGGTTTTTGTTTGTATTTGTTATATAATATTTTAGGCGTATTTTATGCGTGTGATTTAGCCTATAATTTTATATTTGAGTTTCATTTCAAAAATAATCATCTAGTACATGAATGTAAACAGTTAATAAATGACTAGCGTAAGTTGAAATAAACTTTATATTCAAAGTATATATTGCATGTTTGGATTTCATATTAGAGAAGTGAATAGTTTGACGTTCGATATGCATTCAATAGACGGATATAGGACCGTAGTCGAACGAAACGAAACTATATATTACTACGCGAAGATAAAACTTTGTACAATATTTATAGTTTATTGCAGTTATTGCATTAATGTTAAACACGTGATTTTAAATGCCAGTCGAAAAACTGTATTATTCAATAAATAAAGAGATACACTATTTTAAGAAAACCGACCGATTTTTACCGCTAGTCGATTATTAATTTGTTTTTTTTTGTTTGGTTAGTATTATAAATTTCACGTGGAACAGTTCCATATTAAATATAATAATTAACATGTCTTATGTAATTGCAAGTGCGATTGGGTTCGCTCCTTAAGCAAACTCGCATAATGTGTCCGTGTATCACAGCCTCTCCGATTTCAACTTTTTCTATAGAACTGCGAAACCAATCGCCAACTAAGATAAGAACTATTAAGTTAAAACCTGACTTAAGCGCACGTAAAGCTTTATTTGCTACATAGCTTTTTTTCAGGGAATTTCGTAATATTAAATATTTCTTTTTATTTATTTCTGTATCCTTTTTTTGCAATTAATTTGGAACAATGATTACTAAGAGCGGACTTAATACTTTGGGGTATTCTCTCCCAGTTCAATACGAGACATAATGATACATACTTATATATGGAATATTTTCACCATAATATTATTGTTTTTAATTATTTTATCGAATAAAGAATTTTGTGTTAACTTTTAGTTTCCGCAACACCTAGTAGGAGAGACGTTTAAAACTGTCATAAGTTTATAACACTATATATTATTAAGGTAATAGACCACATGTCTATTAGTCAATTTAACGTCCATAACTAATAAGTAACATTTACCGGAAATAATGAAACCTAAATAGATAAAAATGTCCAATATTTAATTTCGTAGTGTTACGAAGAATCGTTTATAGAATATTAAATAATATTATATAAAATGCTATGTAAGTCACAAGTTCAAAATGTAAAGAAAATAAAGAGAATATTGAATAACTTATATTTCTCTATAAAGAATGTTGTATTTGATGACATGCAGTGCATTAATAATACATAAAAACCGCGTTATTACGAAACCCAAAATAGAATTTTTTATAAATTTCTATGACCGAATTCTTTCATGGTGTGGGTAGCGCGCATATATTATAGTGGATTCCACGAACATATGAGGCAGTTTTTATTTAGCATTTATGGCCATAATTATGCATGATTGACCAATTTTACTTCCTCTCGTTTATTCTACTAAAATATTTTAAATCGCAGTTGAATTATTCAGGTAAAATAAGTAAGATCGTCACAAGAAAAAGAAATTAATTATATTGTTAGTAAAACTATTTTTACTACTTAATAGTTACGGTCCTAAATAAATCGTTACAAAATACAGCTGTGAAGTATTTAATGCGCAATAAAATGTTAATTATTTTTTTTATAAAAAAAATGAATACCTAAAAGTTAATAATATACGACTGCTATAGTAATAGAAAAACATTGCGCAGTGGGTAAAGCAGTTTAATTATATCATTTTATCAAAATCCTCTGCAGTAAAAATGGTTTCTAAATTTAAAAAAAAAAAAATTATACTTAAGTTATATTGAGCTTCCATTGGACTCGGCTAAAGTTTTATAGACGTATAAATGAAAGGACTAATTATAAAACTATTTAATGATCTATTTTTATTTTTTTAGGTATAACAATTAAACAAATATTCAATTAACACAACGTTTTAATATTAAAGTATAAATTAACCTAGCATTAGTTATTTTTTTAAATTGATATATATATAACAAAATTTGACAAAAAAAAGTTAATTAAGCTTTAAATAAGCCTTAGTTAAATAAGCCTAATTTTCAACCGCCAAAAAATGGTTATTCGAAATGAAATAATCGACGCTACGAAATCGGTTGTAGACATTCGTAGAGCGTTTGATATCAATGTCCTTATAAAAGACTTCAACGTTGTAACCGGTGAATTATACCATTATTTTTGTATTCATTTATTTTATTTTATTAAATATAGATCCCAAACGGCATAAAATAGCTAAGCATAAATCATTAAAAAATAATAAAATATTTGATATTTACCTTGTAATCATCGTTATATTGAAAACTGCTTACAGTCCACTTGCTGGCCACTTAATCACTTAAAAAAAATACACAATAGGCACAAGACTTCAGTTCGTCAAAACTAATGTTATGGTCATCATTAGCCCCGACAAATTGTTAACTTAACTTTGTACGCGTGCTGACGGTGGTGCGCCGGCGCATGTACTGCGACTGGAGAAGCTGCTTAGCGCGTCGAAGCCTGAGGTAAGAAAGTGTAATCACGTGATGCGACCCCAGCCGCAGTGGAGGGCGGTTTAGACCTTTACCAGATATTCAGCTCAGTATATTATTGTAGACTAGCTTATGTAGATGGTTTCATCGGCGTGGATTTACCATTACAGAACGTATTCTTGATGTAACGAATAAATTATAAACGAAATATTTTTATTTATGGTGCAAAAAGCTAGTTTTTTCTTTAGAATATCCTATAGAATATAAACTTTTCATCTAAAAAAAGAACTTAAAAGAGATTAATTGTTTATATTTTTCTATTTTGATAACTTTATATCAATCGCAGGTATAAAATTGACATATTGTGTTCGACTCACTTTTCCACTAAATAAAAAAATGCCTTCTAACCCTATGATATTACCAAAAATCGAAACAGTGTTTTCATTGTGATAATAAAAATTCTTATGTCTATACTGTCAATAAAATTTTACCTTATTAAATTTTTAAAGCTTATTAATAAAAACTTTAGCGGTTTGACGATTCCTTTTAGCTGAGAGACTAAAAAACTTTTTTTTTGATTTGGCGCTTCAGTAACAGATAAAACACGTTTTTATCTCATATACACATGTTATATGTTAAATGCTGTCCATGTATCGAAACATATTCGGCTATACGGACTGTACAATGTTTTTTCAATCTTCTAAATACTATTATATATTCGATTCCTGCATGGTAGAAAATGTGTGTGACACAAGTAGTTTTTCCAAATCTTTGCGTACGTTGTTTTTCTGGGTTTATGAAAAAGGAATCAAACAAGAACACGTAGCATGCTAGCTGTTGTTTTTGACTAATACTAACTGTAACGTAGGTTGTATACATCCAATAGCTAAAATTTTTGTGACCCGTTTTACTATACACAGTGAGGTACATGAAACACGTTCATAAGTTATTATGTATATTATTTACTTAATATTGACAACTTCATTACCCGAAAAAGATTATTGTTTGAGAAAATTAAAAAACACAACTTTGAAAATAAAAATAAAGTAAGGAGTGAGGTTTGAATTTGAACTTTTAATTAACTTCATAGTCATGTATCGTATTTGATTAAATTAGCTTAGAAGTAAAGGTGGCATAAAAACACCAAAAAAAAAAATAACATGGAAAAGTTGAAATAACTTAATTAAATCAAATCTCGAATATATCTATCTATTCAGATCAGGTTTTACAAGCACTTCTGAATCATCATTTTTACATTTTTTTCGTGAGGAAGCTACCACCGACTCTGAATGCAGTTCTGCTGAAAAGAGCCGGCCAGAAATCCAACAGATTCTGTTTTAGAACAACGTTACACTGTTATACGATACGGTATAACTGCTATCCCACATACGAGCCAATTAATTCTTTGCATTTGATCAAACCAGAAAAAATAATAATTTTAGTGATAATAAGCATTAAGTAATAAAATATTTAAGGGGAAAAAAGAATACACTGCCACATAGAACCTGCTTAGTAGCACCATGCTGCCCTCGCTGTATTGTATGTTGTGGGACATTTTAATATTATAGTTTACAAAGACGAAAATCGACGAATGCATACGAATTTTCGTTTGTATGTATGTAGTATATAAAGGAATGAAATTCAGACAGAAAGTTAGCGCAGTCAATTTTTAAACTCTGTTGTGATAAAATAACACATAATAAATTTTGTCGTATTGAAGGATTTAGGCACATTTCATTGCATGTTAAGTTACATTTTTATTGTTTAATATTTCTATCGGGTAATTAATATATTAAACTGCTATTTATCATTTATTCTTTATCGTGTATGATAACACATAGCTGTTAAATTAAGGTATATTAAATTATGTAATGATAATGTTATTTATTTCGGCCCAGAGGCGATACTTTCCTATTCCAGGTCCCTGTCTCTTGTGTCGATTTCAACAATTCAACCATTTCCCTTGTTTACGAATGCGAGGTGAGTGGATGGCCCGTCTAGTCCATTTTTGATATCATGAGGTGAAAATACTTCACCTTTCACCACAGGCGGGCTCTACTCTCGTCCTATCAATTTAATATCAAGTTTATACTGCAACTTCAAAAATGGATATAAAAATTAAAAAAAAAACTAGTTAGTGTTTTGGAGTAACTTTTTGAAACTCTTCTTAGTTCAGTATATCCCTTTTTTCTTTTCACTTACCGGTAGTACTTCCCTGGCCCAATTTTTTTTGAACGCACTGACCAGACTAGCAAGTCGTACGTTTTATAGTAAGCGAGACATCAGTCCTTATACCCAGACCACATAGAACTTAGTTGGTCCTATACTGCGCTTAAGCCCCAGAAATTTCTGATATCACTATTTATGCCCTTCAAACTGTAACATAGTAGTGATTACACATTACTGCTTGACGGTGCAGTGGCTCCACCACTCGCAGAATCGGTAAAATCCTACCGTTTTCGAATACCACTACGATGTTTTTGAAATGTTAACGAGATATTGCATCGATGGTTGCGCAAGTGCCGGCGCCCGCCAAAACGCCGTCTCAAAATAAAAGTTTACAGTGTACAGTATGCAACGCTCGTAATTTTCGCAACTGCAGATGCAATTCTGAAGGTTTTTATTCGCGTTACATCTCGTGCTGTTGTCGGCGTTATAAATAAAACAATGAAGTGATTTTTCTTCGGACCGTTGCCAAATTCGAAGCCGGTGACCGTAATCGAAGGAACATGAAAGTCTGTCGCGTTATTAGTTTTCGCTAACTAGTCGCCACTCGCGGTTTCACACGCATTTTCTGTATTTTTTCACATTTTCTCGCTTAAAGTAGTGTGGCGAAGTCATTATTTTTTATAAAGGTATTACCGTTTTATAATGTGTATTACAAATAATTGTCACAAGCATTGAATGTATGATCATATGTAATTAAGTAAAATTTTCTTTGTGTTATTTTATCATTTCATTGACTGGTAGCGTAACAAGCTACAACAAATAAATCATACCAAATTATCGTACCGCAATCACTCCGTCATCCATTACGTCGAACGAAAAGTATTCTTGGTCATAAGATCCATAAAATATTTAGATACATCTACATAAAAATAAGTAGATCAAGTAATATTGGGACTAATCATTACATATTTATTTGTATTTGAGAAGATGAATTATCTAATTGCATGCAGAAACGAACATGACATAAACATCAATCATATAAGAAAAGAAACCTACATAGAAAAATCAAAGTGATATATTAGTTATTATAACAACCAAATATAGGTTCGACCATATTGATCGATCGAACGGATATTTTAACAAATGCATGAATGCCAATAAATATTGATTTATTAAGTAAAATTTTCTTCCTTGGTTGTTGCCATATGCCATAATATGGCCTGTATCAAAGGTTTCTCTATTATGTATGCGCAATATGCCTTTCACAAGCTCATCACGTGCTTTTCCCTCTCCAATCTACGCCCACGGTGGGGTCAGATCTGAATAACAAGGCCATTTAATATTTCTAGAACATTAGTAAAGTATCATCTCGACGTAATGGTAGTGAGATAAGTTATTTTTATGGTTTTTTTTAGTTAATCAGAGTAACTCGTGAAATCGTATTTCTACTTAAGATCTCATAAAATTATATAAAACACAAGGCAATCTTTACCTATTAAAATACTTTCAAGAAATCATAATATATATCCTTATAAGATTGGTAAACTTGCAAAAGAGAATTGGAGCGTAAATTCAGTAGGTAGAATGTTGTATTACATGGATGTACGTATTTATATATTTTTTGATGACCGTTTGGCGCAGATGCGAAACTATTGGCTTCGGCGTTATAGGTCGTTGGTGGGATTCTCACTCGGAACAAATATTTGTATCAACTACAATAATACAAGATATTTCTATCTTACAAAAGGAGCAGCGTTTTTTTAAAAAAAAAATATATATATATATTAGTACATAAATATTTACCTGTCATAATTAGGTGTAGGTACAGATAAAAAAATCTTACAATCATGGGTTTTTCACATGTCTTAAAAGAGTAGAGGTAAACCTCCCTTAGATTAATATACGCATCCTTGTTAGTCAGTTTAGATAGATATACAAAAGAAAAGGAAAGTCTTATATGTGTTAAGAATATTTTTTTGAAAAAAATATCTGTAATACATTCTATTCTCAGTATTTGCAAAAAAAACCGTAACGCTGTTTCACAATTGGATTTAAAATTTAAAACCTCAAAAAAAATTCAAACAATTTCACAAAAATTGTTCGGTCATCCTATAAATAAAATGTTTCGGTGCATTTATTGGAGCGCGAAAGATTGCGCTTGCGAATCTACGAATGATTCTCTGTTTTAAATTTATTGTCGGTTTTTTTAAGGCTTGGATAATTTACTATTGTATAACTTATTGTGTCAGCGATCTTTAAAAATCGAATAGTAACCGGTGAACTATTGCTGGGGCAACCGTTATGTAACAAAAACTTTAATGCAATAGCCACCCATCATTTAATAGGCTTAAATGATGAGTGACTATTGCATTAAAGTAATATGGTAATCACTCTTCATTCTCTTACGTTGTCTATGTCCGTGTCTCTGTTTGTCCTTATTCGGATTTTTTTTACCAGTTTCTTAGTTTGGTTAGGTCATTACGGGCTGATTACCCTAGTGCCTGAACAGTAAGATGATCCGTGCGGCGGATGGGCACGTAGAAAGTCGGCCCCAGCTTGTTTTCGACGCCATCTAGCGGTGGCTTGGATGAGTCGTTATTAAGAGGCCCCTTCAATGACACCGCCTCTGCGCCTGATCTCTCTGCGGTCGTGTCGGTTATTCGTCCCATCGGGCTATGAGAGAAAGCAAATCGGGTCGGTTATCCGACCCATCAGGCTATGAGAGAAAGAAGAGAAAGAAAAAAAAATAAAGGAAGAGTAAGTGCACCTGTGTCTGCGCAAACACTTGTGCCGTATAATAACCCTGCGCACTTGGCTGATCTCTTGTAGAATGGTCGCCGTGGCCGGAATCGGTTGGGAGGACATTCTATTACATTATCATTTACCTTATCCCATCGCCCATCCCCCCTTTCCCCCTCCCAAAATTTCACTCCTTTAAGGCTGACAACGTTTTTGTAAGTTTATCGATGTTGCGAATGTCCATGGAAAGCGATGATCTTGATGCTTACCATCAGGTGAGCCACTTACTCGTTTGTCTCCATAAAAAAAAACTCTTCTTAACTCGATTAAAAGTATGATATACTATATTAAATAGAAGAAATTAAGATGTTTAGTACGTCTTAAAGATCCACAACTATGTGACACATCTTGATCTCGGCGTATATGTGTATAAGTTACTCGCGTTCTTGTCCGAGCCGACATTGTGACAGAGCGCGTGGGAAATCTTTCATAGTCGGGTCAAAACAAAATCGTGAACTTCATCTAAACACATGTCGAACAATGCCGGAAAAAGTTGATGAATAGATGAATGGATGTAGCCAAGCCATTCTTTATCATAGGTCACACTATTTTTGCGACCTTATTACATAGACGACATGGAAATAGGGAAATTGTTAAGGTTAACCGTAACAAAAATCAAAGAACTTCCATATCTTTTTCGCCTTAAAATTAATTTCATTATAATTTAAGTTATTATGAAATTTGATTATTATCATTCGTCTAAACGCCTTATCTCTTTTAAATAGTGTTAGATATTCATTCCACCGGGTGATGAGTCTTAGTTGTAGGTGCACTTGTGGTTATTTCCAATTGTGCACAAAAATGTAGATTTAACAGAATATCAGATTTATAGCGACACTGAATAATAGATTTTAAATTAAGTATATATTGTGATATCCATATATTATGCCTTATAAAAATAGAAATATATAAATACTTGTGAAAAGTGCGTTGATCTCTGATAGATAAGTTGTTGCGATCAAAAGGCTAGGACAATATCCTAATTAATAATTTAAGTATAAAATCTATAGTTGATTTGTTCGTTTATTCTTTTTACTCACATTATTAATACAGACGTAGTGTATGGGAATGTGAGTGATATAGATTATTTTATATAAAGAAAATAGCCTAAAAAAAATCACAAGAGAGAAACTGTATTCAAGATCTAGTTAAGAACAAATATTGAGACGGATCTTATGTACCATAAGATATGATAGATATAAATCATAAGCAATGTGTTGGTACTTTTCATTTTGTATCATTCAATAATAGACAGTCATAGTAGCAGACGGTAGATCAATCAAAATTGGTCATAATTTTTTTTACCACAGTGGTGACAGGAAATTGTTGAAACAAAATATCACTTACATTCGCTAGCACTCATTACTTGTTTCCGTTAAAATAATATAACGTTCTTAAGAAACGTGTTTCAAGATCAGAAAGTTTTGGTACCGTTTAATTATTGTATATCTCGATACTCTCACGGACATTAATACAAATTAACGCGGTGAGTTTTTACTTTACTATAATGTGAACGAGTATATCCAGCTGCTCCCGTTACCAAATTAAAGTTACCTTGCTAGTATGTCGTAATAATTTGTTTCGTAATTCATTAGAAATGCTCTTAAGTGTTTTATCATTTCTATTGATTACTACACGATATAAATGGTACACGGTAATAAATGGTGATTCGCCCTTTTTCTTGTCGCTTGAGTTATATATGACAACGTACAATTCGCTTCGCCAGGGACGTGATGGTAATCTTATGTTACGCAAAATGCCATCAACGACGAGATATTCCGATACCTAAATATAGTTTGTTGTGGATTAAGGCCGATTTCATGAAATGTCACACCTATATATCAAAAAATAAAGCGCAACATAAGATGTACACGATGCTGTAATTTAAAGGGCGAAAATAATGATTGAATCCGAATATTGAAGTCGACGCAATTAACTAAAAACAGGTCAATTCAAAACGCCAGGAAAATGAAAATGATTTGAAAGAAAGAAAGAAAATAAAATTTATTTGACACAAACGTCACTGGCCTACACAATACAGGAAGTAAAAAAGTAAAACAAATAAGACGACAATATGTAACAATAAACATTAATCATTTATGTAAACTGCTGCA
>DWHO01005050.1:0-10586 GCA_018247575.1 Eurytides lysithous rurik | reverse complement strand
ACGGATAACCGACACGACCGGAGAGAGATAAGGCGCAGAGGCGGTGACATCAACCGACCTCTTAATAACGACTTCTCAAAGCCACCGTTAGATGGCGCTGACAAGAAGCCGGGACCGACTTTTTACATGCCCATCCGACGCATGGATTGATGGAACGTTATGATGTACCGCCACATCAACTATGTAATTGAGATTAATAAAAAATTTCGCTTATTTGTTTTCTTACGTTCTAATTGAGTTTTCTTTTTCGCTATAGGATTCGAAACGAGTTGATTTAAAAATTTAAACGTGGTGAAAATATGTTTCTACTCTTACTTTTTTAACAACGTCACGGTGAACCTATTCGAAGAAATAAAGCGAAAGTATTTGTATGACTATCTTGAACGATGTCAGTGTGGTATTGACGAGTATAATGGGAGTAGAGACATAAAAATATATTATACATATATGTTCTATTCATAGGCACTATTCATAGCACATTCCTTTTCCGTGGAGGTAAAGAGTATAAGGAGATATAAAGAGTATTATCAGCTATTTTTAAAGGTAAGATCGAATAGTTCTGTTTCTAAATTATGCGTAAGATAAGGGTATATAATAATATAGTATAAATATTTTTTTTGTAGGAAACGTTCGCGTGAAATGTTATTGAATTTAGCACAAAAAAAGTTAAGGTGCTTGTTCATGCTGTGTAGAGATAAACAAACATAATACACATCAGTGACTGAATCTCGAATTTATCAGATGTATTATCGCAATATTCATTTAAGATTCCTAAGAAGAGAGAATAGTGTAGATTATCATAAATGAATTGTTTCTGAATTAAATCAGGAGTTTTTGACATAACTAAAAATATGCAAACTAGAAACAATTTTTTTCTTTTTTCTTCAAGAGTTGTAGACGTATTTTAAATAAAAGTCCGAAGTTAGAACATTATGATATTGTATTAGCCTTGTGAACAACTATTAGTCCTCTATTCTTGTTTGCGAGCCCAGTAAATACCAAACTGTTGGAACAAGCCAACTACAGTGAATTACTTGACGTAATCTGACTTGCTTTATTGCATTCATACATCACAGTAACGACTTGGCAATGGCGTAGAATGAGTGCCAATGACTGTAGTATGTTTGTGCATGGACCCATATAAATTTGCTATTCGAAATATGTATTCTCGTTATCCGACGTAGAACCGGTAAATACTTTTCTATTGTAAAAAATCTTTTTTTATATATTTTCATGAATACTGTAAAAGCATGTATATGTCCTTACTGCTGGGCACAGGCCTCCTCTATACAGAGGGAATATGTTTACTATATTATAAATACTATACTTTAGTTAATATCAATTTAGAGATTTTATTGTTTTTTGTTTTGATTTATCTACGTTTCGAATAGTTAGAGTACCGTAATCATTTACGCTGTAAAGTATTCGAAACATCGAGAATTCAAAGCTAAATTAAAACGCGATATAATCCGTTAATTGCTTATATTTTATAAGTTTTTTGTAGAGTTGAATGAATAATGTTTGTTTTGTTTCTCAAATCAAGTTCAAATTTCAATTAGACCATTAAACTTAACTCGCTACGACTTACTCGTTCGAAATTAGATTACGGCACACTAGTTTATTAGGCCTCTCGTTTTAACTTTTCGTCCATTGTTAAAGTTGTAATCCTCTTTGTGAACCCTAATTGAATTCATTGTTATGCTAATACTCTGATTTCCCATCTTATTTCGTTAATAGAGGACCGTGATAAACCAATTAAAGGGAGCGTTTGTGGATTACTCAACTCGGCGTCAACGGATAGTTTGTGGGTTTCTGCGCGCGCGGGAAATCGAAAGTTAGTCTAATCCTTTACCCGAAGTATGTACCCTGATCGCGTGTACGCGCATTGTCAAGTTAGGCGTAATTAAAACAGGCTTAAGTGGGGTTTGACTGCCAGTTTGAAATATAGGAATTAATATGCAAGTTTCTAGTTCTGCGGTGGTGTGACGCTCACAACTCTGGGTGTCGAGGCTCGCGTGCGGCGTTGCATATGGCGCTTTATTGCGCATTTCAGGGGGCTCCGCATTCCCCACTTGGACGCCACCTTCTCTAATAGTAGCGTATTGCGGTTTTATAAACGCCCGTGCCGACCTAAATTACATTCCTTGAGAGATTCTAATACGTGTACCGGTTTCCTTTGAGACACGATGCTACGTCCCAAGTAACATTGTTAGAATTGATTATTTCGTCGTGTTCAGGCTTTGTACGAATGTAAAAATATATTCCTAGTTTCTCTCTATGTGCTTTATTAAGTCATTACTTGTGAAATAAAAGTAACAAATGTCGCATATAGTACCCATAAAGTAAATATATATATTCAGTTTTTTATATGCCTTAGTTTTTTTTTTTATATTTATAAATGTATGTGTATGTTTTGATGTCTTTACAATATAGTGTATGTAAATATATATATTACAATTTATCACTGGCCTACGACTTAACGCGAGAGTTTGTCTTAAGTTTGCTCTGTTTTTTTTTATTAGTTTGTGTGCCAGAAAATGAGGCGCACCAGGCGTGTGTGTGCATGAATTATTTTTTTAAAACACACACTCTCATGTATATATAAAAAAGAGGCGAGTATTTCCAGGCCGGCTGCATTCACGAGTGAACTTTAGTCCTCACTTAGGGTTGCGGAGGGCGGCGTTGGACGCGGTCGCGCGAGAAGGAAATTAGAGCACCGTGAATTGCGGACTCTCGGCGTAACTCCGCTAGTGCCAGTTTAGTTAAATCCCACCGTTTCGGTGTAACCGGACAGTCACAGTTCCGCTCGCAGGGGTAGGGTTTAATCGCCGCTTGTTGTTGTCCGCATCGTTTGGCGCTTGCCGCTCTTTATGCGGTCATGATTCCCCCGACCTGCCGTTTTATATATGTCTATGTATTGTTAATATCAAACTAATTTATGCATTATATCGCGCTTTCCTTTGATTTTAAATTCCGAACTCTTCCAAGTCCATTAATAAATTTATTGTACCTGTAACACAAGATATTTCTGTCTTAAGATGGGGACAGTGTAGGTTCCGTCAAAGATATGCGAAATTCTCCATTTAATGTGTAGTAATGGAAAAACGATTTTTCGTCAGCACATGAGAAAGTATAAGTCTCAGTTCATTCGTCCAGTTATTCAACTGCCAAGCGATACATTTTAAACATTACTGTATTCCGGTTAAAGTGAATTTTACCAGGGTAGTTACTGGTCATAGGCATGCAACGTCTTGTACTTGCTAGTCCGTATAAAATAAATAAAAAAGTTGCTTTGATAACGTAACCGCTGCGAACTCGCGAGGCTTTCTACTGACGCAGTAAACAATTTCAGTCATTAAATTCATAGTTTGTTGAAGCTGAAAACGTCCAGATGTCGGTTGTGAGCGCAAAATGAAACACGTTAGCGCTTCGGGCCGGCGTCACCGCTCTTTTTTGTCGCACCGCCTGCGGAGGGCCATTTATCAACTTTTTGCGAAACACTTGTTTTAATTTATGCTTACACCAACTCCCCAGTCTAGCTATCTCCGTCCTAATTTGCACTGCTTGGCTTTGTCGCTGAACACTTTCTAATGACAGGCCGTATGCTGTGCAGTGAATTTGAAAATTTGATTTTATTTTAGAATTAAAATCTAAATTCGAGATTCAGATATCCTCATAGGTAAGGGAAACTTAACTAATATTAGGGTCTTGAGAAAATCCATTGATAGAATAATATTGACTATTTGTTTCTTTATTTATGTATTTAACCCTCCCTACCTACCGCAGTCCGTTCCGCCGAAGTGACGCTACTGAACCGGGAATGTGCCCCGCGAAGTGTGCACATTGCGTGGCTGTAAGCTGATGTTCGAATTATTTAAGTTCATATTTAAAGATTTTACTGGTATATTAATTTAAAAAAATCTGTAACATTCTGATAACGGTGTAAAAATATTTCATAAACAAAGCAGCGAATATTTTTTTTAATCATGAAAAGGAACCTTAAACAAATAACATTTGGGTTCCAATTGAATTGTGCTGCAATAATGATTTCTTATTACATTTTTTTTTTTACTTTTTTATTTTAGTATCCAAATACGCACTTCACTTCCAAGGAAATTGTTTTTGACTGAAGGCGCATTCAATAACAAAATTGATTGCACCCTAAAAGGAATCAATTCAATAGGAATGCAATATAAGGCGGCGCTAGTACACACGGGGCGTCCGGTGGATGCCGGCTAATTCCGGCGCTGGTAACGAAAGGCTTAAGCTTTGTGCACGCTGAGTATACAGAGGCTGATTTAATGGCCCTGAAAGGATTCGGAATGTACACAAAAAATAATGATATATAAAAATATATAGAAGAACCATATATACTACTTGCATTAACATAAATAATATACACGTGTATAACATTAATACTTACACAAGTGAAATTTTTTTAGTAAATACTCATGAACTTTTTTTTTGTTTAAATGCAAAGCTTCTGAATTTAAAATGTATTGTACGTAAAGGTTGGAAGTGAGTTAGCATATCACTTAAAAAGATCGACATAAATGAAGTTGAAGTTTGACTAAGAGTACAACTCTCTTACTTATACGCGTCCGAGACGAAAAGGATTTAGAACTATATGAAATATAGCGTGTCATATTTTTCGTTGGCGAGCGCAGCGCAATGCCAATCAGTGATTAGTTAGATCTTTTGTTTCAAAACAATGAGACGCACTGTTTTATTGTGATTTACGGTTTCTCTACCAAGTTGCTCTCAAAAGTAAAAGAACACGATATGAAGCAGTTGTTTTTCGCTCATTATTTCTTTTAGAAGATTATACCATTAGTATGTTTCCCTTATTGCTATTAACATAATTTCAATTTTTTATAAAATGTTTTAACCGATTTCTTAAAAATCCTACTTAGTTTTTGTTTCGTAGTACAAAGTGCAATCAGAATTAAATTTCTAAGGAAACCTTAACCTTCTGAGGAAGCCTTGCGGTATATCGTTTACAACAAAAATGCGCATAATTAGGGAGAAGTCAAAAACTACTCGTCAAATCTCGCTAAAATGTATATGAGACCACACGACAAGCACCAGCTATCAAATATAATAATAATCATCAAAATCAGTACACCCGGTAAAAAGTTATGAGGTAACACACATAAAAAATACAGTCGATTGAGAACCTCCTCGTTTTTTTCATTTTTTTGAAATCGGTTAAACATGTAATTGTGCTTAATGTACCCTATCTATATTAGCTTAAGGTACATACTCGTATACGTAATATATAGCGTAATTGACAGATAATTTGCAATCAAGATTCCGATTGACTAGATATGTAAATGAAATTGAACTGTATTGGTCGTCGACCGTATAACAGCAACAATAGTAACCTATTGTTGCTGTATCCTAGTATCCTTACCAATATCATTAACCTGACTATGTGTTTATTTTTGTATTTCTGATTTTCCTTCGCAATAAACAACGGAATAACGTACTGGTATAATATTTTGCGTAGGTGATGTTTGTAAGACGGTCAATGGAGACATGCCTATGTCACTCGCCTTCTTAAATGCATTTGGAAAAAGTCGTGCCAATCCTACCGTATTCACTACTACGTGCTTTTTTTAAGGAATAAAGTGACGAGACCAGCAAGCAGTGCTTGTAAGTTACACGCTGGCCCGTAACAATGCATATAAAACTGTTTAGATCAACGTTGGTAGAGCCACGCGGCAGCTTTATAGCAGTCGAGCCGGCTCGAACCGGATATGTAGCATCACCTCACAGAAAATCGGTAAAATTGTTTTTGCGTTTCGTCTGGTGAGTGAGGCCCACTTCCATCCCTCCGTCTTCCTTTTCCAACCTCTCCCTTTCCCCCCTTCTTTTCTTTTTTTCTCCATCCCTTTTCTTGCCCCTTCCCTTCCAAAAATTCCCATAGGCGGGCAACGCATTTCTAGAACTATCGACGTTGCAAATGTCCTTGGGCAGCGGTTGTCGCTTTCCATTAGATTGCCGCTTGTTCGTTTGCCCACCTACTCCATGAAAAATATCTCCGTTCTGAGTTCCGTTATTACCGTAAACGGTCTACCACTATGTGCAGTAGTTACTCTGGCAACATTAAACTTCAAACCGTGTCTTTGTAAAATGATTGCGCTCTTCGCTGAATCCGTCTGGAGCATCATTGTATTACCATTTATTCTATCGCCAAACTGTAATATGTTCCAGTTTTAAGGGAAATATGATTGCCATAAATAATTACTGGGTGTAGATATATAACATCGTTAATCTCTGGCTGATGAGAAGAGCGCAGGGTCAAGCAGTTTTTGTGTGGCAATATGTTGTCAGGGGCTTTCTCCTTATCATACAGTTTGATGACCCGTTTGGCGCAATCGCTAAGTTATTGACTTCAGCGTCGCAGGTCGTAGGTTCGATTTCCGACCGGGGCAAATATTTGTATGAACTACAGATAGTTGTTCCGGATCTGGGCGTTTGTCTGTGTAAAATTTATACACGCAAAACGCCCTTAAAACACAAGATGTATATATTTTACAATAGGGGCAGCGTTTTTGAAAGATAAAACAATGTTAAAAGCAAACAAAATATCTCCTAAAAGATTGCCTACACAATACTGCTTGGTAGAATAACTGGTAATGCAAAACAAACGTACTTGTATTTATAATATTAGTAAAGATTTCGCGTAACCCGTTGGCGGAAACTCAAATAAGGTGGTGTAATTACTCCGAATGTTTGTCTGAATGCACATCTGATAAGAAAAAAAAGTTAAATGTTCCGCGGTTACTTAAATTAAATTGCGGATCTCTGGAGACCAGTTTGAGCGGCGTTAATGTAACGTTGCTTTGGTATGTAAATATACAGAAAAATAATAATTAAATTCACACAGCATATCGTTAATTTAATGCAATTATTTTATAATATTGCGCGCATAATGATTTCTCCTTTGGTCATTTATGATAAGAATCTGGCGAATTATGTGGTTCAGGGGTACGTTTTATCGGTATGAATAAGAGTATAAAAATATACAAATAATGGAAGAGAATTGAAACACTTAACGTTAAAATCAAATTTGTATTTAAATAATGTAATTTGAACATTCTTGTTACTTTATATTAGTCGAAGATATGTTTGTAGTATTCGCAGAACAAAGAAAATGTTGAATGTTTTTGTGTCGATATTTTTTTAATTTCACAAAATCTAGAATCTTATAAATATATAACAATATGTTTACAATATGTTCAATTACCCATATAGTTTTTAATTCAATAGGTAACGCTTCTGACGTGTTTTGAGTATTGGACAATTATAGTTTTTTAATAACTATCAAATTATTTTCCTCTAAGTACTCTTAACCTCTGTCTTAATACTATTGAGTTACAATCTATGGTTTTCTGTTAATAATATGCCAAATTGCTTTAATAATGAACTTGTCTTGTCTCTTGTTTGTTAAAGGATTATAGTGAATCGTCAATTATTAAAATAATCTTAAATTTCAGTCATTACTAGTCGTACAGAAAAAAGACCATTTGTAATGTTTCTGTGATACTTTTGACTATATGTATCAGGATATAGTCAGAAAATTGTGGCAAAATTGCCTAAATGAAATAGTGCGCTTTTGCTAATTAAGATATACGTTTAATGTTCAGTTCACAAATACATAATGTTTAAGTTAAAATGAAAAATTACAATTTGAAACAAACAACTATTATTTTTTTTATATAAAACGTAATTGTTAGTTAACGGGACAACCGGACATTTACTTATGAAAGTAATAATAGAAATAAAATATCATGGAGAGAGACGCTGTATCCTAGTACGAACGGATTCAATATGAATGTTCCACGTAAATTTATTGCACTTATGTGTTAGTACGAAAACTTCCTTTATTTTATTTCCGCATTTGGAGTTTATAGTATTGCTATGCAGACATTTCCTTGAGTGTTACAGCTGTTGTGTAGTATCCGGGGATATATTTATAAAAAAATAATACATTACGGAATCACAATTACAAAAATTTAGACACACACAAATCACAATTACGATAATTTCAAGAATCCTAGTTTTTTCTACGTGAGAAAAGTCCTTCATAGATTCGCTGCCGACGAACGAGGGAGCGGCAGGGGTATGACTCCCTCATCCCGAGCTGAGCGGGTACCCACTAAAAACCCACGTCGCTCCTGTCATGTTCACACGAGCCGGGGACACGGGAACACAAGAACGAAATCTTCCGCGGCCTCGGCGCGACTATGGCCTTCTCATACCACAAAGCAAAGCAGTCAATTCGGCCAAATGATGCTGTGCTGGCTTAAGCAGCAGGCACCCCAATGCCTGTCACCTGGGGGCTCACTATTATGGGGTAAGGTTGCCCGCGTAGGTCAGCCTCCAGCGCGTTGGTCTTCGGCGGCGGATATCCAGGGTGGCAGTTGCCTCCCTTAATCTCTCCGCCCCTCGGCCTTCTTCCGGGTGACTATGTTGTAGTAGTTACTGAGCAGTTGTAGCTTAGTTGGACTGGCCCGTTGGTGTGGTGGTTAGTGCTCCTGACTGCAAAACCAAAGGTCGTGGGTTCGATTCCTACCCAGGACAAAGTATTTGTGTGATGATCATAGGTATTTGTTATGTGTCTGGGTGTTAATTATCTATATAAGTATATATTTAAGTATATATAAGTATGTTTATCAGTTGTCTGATTGCCATAGTACAGGCTCGCCTAGTTTGGGATCAGATGGCAATCTGTGAGATGTCCCATGATATATTATATTCATTCGTATAATCTGTGAAAACTTCTTTTTCTAAACATTTTTATTGTCTATGTCATCTTTATCAGAATTTGTGCATTTGAATGTTTTAATTCGGTACGCGTTCGTCTTGTCTGTGGTCGGATGTGTTTAAATTAAAGTACTGATGTTATTTTTCTTAAAATATTTGTTTTAACACTGAATTGTACATGAAAATTGTTTAAATTAGTTAATTTTAAAATTGTTTATAATTTTTACTTTATAATAACTAGCATTAACTAGTTATTATAAAGTAAAAATTATAAATTGTCAAAACTATCTTTAGTTATGTTCAGAAGATAAGAAATAATTTTTTGTGTTTTCTTAGGGTTTTTTTAAATTTTTTATCTGGTTATTATATTAAGAACTAAAATGGGAATCTCAATCTTAATTTTGGCCAATGCGATCCATTTTTCGAATACATTATTGAAATCATGCATGCAACATGAGGAATCTATTGCTATGAAACTGAGATTTTATCACGGAGAGTTTGGAGAGAATTGGAAAAATTGCGCTATCTATAGCGCAATTTTTGTCGATAAAAAACAGATCCCAGCCATCGTTCAAATAAAAACAATTAATTTTGATAGAGATTTAATATCACAATCGACCCTGTCCCCTCATGCTATACCGTCGCCTTTAAACATTTATGGATAAAAAAAGAATGTAATTCACTAGTGGCGCTAAGTGATTAACGCTTTTGCCCTGGCATATTCGACATGTATAGTGAAAAGGTCTCGGTCAGGGTTGTTCTTCAACAATGGAGTTTAATACAGCTAAAATACATTATATTACAAGTGTGGTACATGTTACATATCATACTCGTACAAATAATAAAACAGTTAATGCTGAAAGAAATGATATTAAAATCGAATCGAAGGTATTGCAGAAGCTCTAGATGTTGTAAGCAGTTCAATTAAGAAAACAATTGAACATTTATCAGGGCTTATATTGCTATTAAGACGCAGTTTTTAACTTCGTAAATAACCGAAACTTTCGAAACTCAAATCAAGATTCACGCAGACGCAGAGTTCTCTGTATATTAGTTTTATTTAATGATAACTTACGATGTCTTACAATTACTGGTATTAGTTCACACTCTCTCTTTATACCTATATTTATATAGCTTTTTCAAAGTTTCAAATCTTAATAAAAATGTACTTTTTATTCGTCTACTCAAGTTTATTCTTTTACTTGTAGTGTGTTGTAGATGACACTTGATGTAAATAAAGTTTTTCCAAATATTTGATTGATTTTAGTTCTGTATGGAAGAAAAAAACACGTTGTTGACCTAAGTAGGAATTGGCGATTTTCTTTTATTACTTATTTTATTTTGTCAATTGTGAATCATATAAACTGATGGTTCACATACGTGGCTAATTCATTCGATATAGTACCTCGGAACACAGAACTCTGATAAGCAGTAAATGTATTATTGACACCGTAATGTTATGTCTTTTGTCACCTCCTTTAAAAAAATCTACACTAGGGCCCTCAAATCGACTATACCTTGACAACTAAGTAAGATTGAAATCGTTTCCGGTGCAGTATTTTAAATTAATTCGTTTTCTAAATCGTATTATTTATTGCTAAAGAACGTGCCCGTCTTGGTGAAAGAGCTGACGAGCAGCTTCCGAATCACCCGACATCAGATTTTATGGCCGCTGGAATTACAGTATGTCGTGTCATCATGCTTCGTATTCCACCGGTTTAGTCCTAGGCTTTCAAAAAATCAAAATATTTTTATTCAAATAGGCCTTTACAAGCACTTATGAATCGTCATTTTTACATCAGTTTGTGAGAAAG
>DWHO01005049.1:0-10586 GCA_018247575.1 Eurytides lysithous rurik | reverse complement strand
CTTTATTTTTGTTTTAATTTTTTTTTAAAATAAGTATCATTTGTTTTGTTTTTTTTTTCAATAGGATGATCTTTGCATAGTTTGAATAATTCAAAATTATAACTTGATAGGAAAATTTAACAATCTAATTTTTTGAGAAATACCACGTGTAAAATGTGTTTCTAATTAGAGACTCCTTTAAAAAATAAAATTTTCTTATCAAACAGTGTAGTCTCGCATATACATACATATACACAGACTACTTGTACGTTCCATGAAGAATGACTATCTATGATTAATCCTAAATATTTAAAATACATTACTTCTTCCAACTTTTCTCATTGACACTTCCATTTTTATGTTGTGCAAACATTCGTAGCTTCAATTCAATTTCACTTTTAATCTGCTATATGGCGAGTATATTCTTAGCAATTTCATTTTATTTATATTAATTAGGGTTTCGTTACCGTAAGGCCTGGAAACAACGTTGTCAAAATTCTTTTGTAATGTTGATGTTGATGATTGGATTATGTCAGTATGTCCATATACGAGACATTTGTCGTCACCATACATATTTGTGTTGCATCCCCCTATAACATTACTCATGCTATCCTCTAGCATTATGTAGCCGACAGGCCCAAAAACTGATCTAATTGGTACTCCACATGGCGTCAATCCAGTCTTACTAACCACCCCACACACACCTTCTAAACATGGGTTAAGGTTAAGATATATACAAAATGTGAATTTGTTTCTAGTTGAAGGTGGCGAATTCAGATTGGAATCCAGCTTAGACACAAGATTGAAGTTTTTAGAGGAACACGTTAGGTCGATTATGGCGAGTGTTGAGTCTATTTCTACCATTATTTCAGAAGTTAAACATCGTCAAAACACTAAAATTTATCACAGGTAATTCTAAGTTCATTTGGTTTTTAGTTAATTTTACGTATTACATTGTCTTTAACTAATATTTTATGCAAGCTAATTTGTAGGGCAAAAGCTTTTTATTCTAAAAATATTATCGCTAAAATTTTACTCTAACTTACTTTAATCATAATTGAAAGATCTAGCTGTACATCACGTGAACCAATAACAGATATATATATATGATTTTTACATATCTTCTTATAACGAGAGTGGAAAATTTTATTACCGTCTTTTTTTGCCAAGTGCTTCCATTGGCGGACTTTCAGTACCTAAAAACATGTTTTTTTTAATGTGACTTTTGCAATATTTTCCTTTGCATCAAGCACCTGGTAATTCGGCACTTAAAATATTGCTGATAAAATAATAAATTGATGCTGGCATCCAACTTGGCTGATTCGTGACTCGAGTGCAATAAATTAAAAGTAATCAGCCAATGACCATGGTTGATATGTATGTTTTCAAGATTGAATTTTAATCGAATTTCGGTTAGTCATCATTTTTCTTCATTTGCAGACCCGAAATTGGTGGTTCGCTGGATGCCGTGTCATTGATAAGCGAATTCAGGAAAGCGCTACAGGAACAGAAACCTAAGAAATGCGATTGCAAGTTAGTAGTTGCGTTCTTCCTCTTACCTTCTAAAATTAAACTCGTGTTGAATTGTATTTTGTGTGTTTTTGTTACAACAGAATCGGACGTATAGATCGCAATGAGCGATACCCCACAGATTGCCACGAAATTCAAATGCAAGGCTTTAATATTTCCGGTATATACAAGATCAAGCCAGACGAAATGGATCCGTTCTACGTACTGTGCGACCTGAGTACGGCAGGAGGGGGATGGACGGTACGAATATTCACCATAACGACCAAATAACTTGAGGAATTCCATTTTTATGTTTACATAAACTTTTATTTCTTAATCAATACATCTAATATTATTTTAAGGTATTCCAAAACCGTTTCGACGGATCTCAAGACTTCTATAAGACGTGGGCGGAATATAAATACGGTTTCGGTAACCTGGCGGGCGAGTTTTGGCTAGGGCTGGAGCAGGTTCACCATCTAACCAGCCAGAAGTTGTACGAGCTACGAGTTGAGCTGGAAACACCGCATGGTCGAGACGGATTCGCAAGTTATTCCGTCTTCACTGTCGGCCCTGAACACGAAGGTTACAGGATAAGCACGCTCGGCTCTTTTCACGGGACCGCTGGTCAGTTTCAAACTTTACCGAAAAGAAGTACAATTACGATATTATATCTTTAAATTATTAAAATTCTAAAGAACTTCATATCGGGCGTACACAAATTTATCTAACGCCAATTACACGTACAATTTAAAAGCAAGACTTGTTATGACCGTTTTTAGGCGATTCGTTGTCGTACCACGCCGGGCAAAAGTTCTCAACCCGTGACGTGGATAACGACGAATGGAAAGATGGATCTTGCGCTACGGAGCACGGTGGCGCTTGGTGGTACAAGGAATGCGATAAAAGGTTATTATAAACACATAACATACACAAAAGTTACGAGGAACCATAATGTTTATACACGCAATATCTTAAGGCATTAAACACAATTGCATTGTCACATTGGCTGCATACTTTAGTGGCACGGTTGTGACAATGAATGATTGTATTTTTTCAATTTTGTTATCAAAACGTTAATACGGTATATATTACACTTTTCACACAGACTAATCGTTGTTTTCCGCGAAGGACTGTGGTTGATTTATTAGTAGGGCGTTGCTTTTATAGAACTCTTATTGTGAGAGCTTACGAAAACGCGCACTCTTTTCAATAATTTATCCACTTCGATAAATCATGATTATCCTACCTAGCAGTTTACCAGACACAATGTACCTGGCACGTTATCAATAACATCATTGTTAGGTTGGTCCGAATTCGTCTACTTCATATTTCAAGTATTTTCCGTTTTATCTGATTTGAACTAACGAAAAATTCACAAAAATACATTTTAAACTTTTTTTTGTGACAACAGACAAAAGCGTTCGCAATGTCATTCGTTATTTTTTGCACGAAAGAATGTCAAATATGTTTCATACTATTTTTGTTTCGAATGTTTTTTGTGTGTTACTTAAAGCTATATCACATACATACAACCGACATTTAGAGCTGAATAAAACGCTCCGGACCCAGACACAAGGTGTATCAAACCAAATCAAATGTATTTGTTCAAATAGGCCTTTATAAATTTTTTGTTCGCAAAGAAGCTACTACCGACTCGGAATGTAGTTTCTCGGAAAGCCGGCGAGAAACTCAACAGTTGCTCTTTCATAATTCCGTTTCAATACGTTAAGCTTTAATACAAGCTATCCCACATAAGAGTCAGTCAATTAAGTTCCACACATTGTATCTACCAGAAAGTTCAGAACTTTCTCAGTGTAATAAAGCTTTGAGCAACAAAATATTTTTTAATTTGGTTTTAAAAGGGCCAAGATATTTTGTGGAACTTTATAAAGTATGTATATAATATATACTAAGTCCCATGAAGGATTTTTAAGCTTATTTTTATTATTATTGTATTTACGGTCTATCTATGAATTTTTTTTATAAAGTTATTAAAATTTTTATCGAATAAACAATACAACATAGTATATATTTTGAAGCAACCGTTAAAATACTACTTCTTTTAAAAACATCTGGCAGGAAATTTTGAGCTCTCAGGTTGTAAATACCCAACTTTTTTCTAAAGAATATATACTGAATTTTCTAGCAGCATATCCTCACAATAGGATACCGTAATACAGAACACTATGAAAGTAACTAAAATAAATGATTCTAGCCGTGTCAACATCCGTCAATTGCGTTATTTCCCTTACCGCAAAGACGCACTGAGTTTACTTGTCAATCATCTCTACAGGAGTGTTGAGAAATGGGGGTTCCAAAGCTAGCTAAAATTTTAACTTTTAACATTAGGTAGAGTAAATTCAACACGTATAGTTTTCTCATTTATAATTGTGTGTAATTAATATTTGTGGAATCTAATTTATTATAATAATCTCACAATTAAGCGAGATTGTTTATAATAATATTAAATTATTCGATTATAGTATACTGTTGAGTGCTATAGATCTTATTCAATCTCTTTGTTTTTCAACCCGCGTCAAATCTTGCATATGCTAATAATACAGTTGTATATATCGATGCCTATGAAATTGATGGTGATATTTGGTTACCTACAAAAAGCATAGT
The DNA here is from genome assembly GCA_018247575.1 of Eurytides lysithous rurik. NCBI lineage: Eukaryota > Metazoa > Arthropoda > Insecta > Lepidoptera > Papilionidae > Eurytides > Eurytides lysithous. The sequence goes on along the minus strand of DWHO01005049.1, from coordinate 6,470 downwards.
CATAACTAAAACTGTTTTTATGACTGAGCGATCAAATCAGATCAAAATCTTTCAGCAACTTGAACGCCAGATATTCACTGGCCGCAGAGGAGCCTCAAGGTCAGAATATGTACTGGATATCGTTCAAGGCGCCTGCGGTGCCACTGTCCAAGTCGCGGATGATGATCCGACCTCTGCCTGCCAGTCGGCCCATCGACTTCAATCACCCTAGGGTAATCTTTTCTTTATAGATGTGATCATCCTGATAATCAGAAATTAGTATTTTTCAAGGTAGTTTAGTCATTAGATATTAGCAAATCTTATTTAAAACCTATATTAACATTATAATGGTAAATTGAGGGTTTAGAAATAATTATAAGTTTTAAAAGAAATGCTGCTTTGAGAAATTTGCAGCAGTTTCGACTATTCAAGTTATTTACGCTTCGAAAATAATAAACTGTATTCATTAACATTATTCATTCATTGTATTCATTTTCATTAACTTTCATCGTTCCTTTCAATCAAATCGAACTTTGAGAAGGATTTGATTTTAATTTTTACTGGCCCCTTTGAAGGAATATTATTTGGAATAATGAAACGCGTATTTTCAATGTGCTATAGAAGACGCCAGTATCGAATACCTACATCTTTTAGGGTTCGAAACAGTAGTCTTTCGATTATTTTCGTTCATTATTGTTATTTTTCTTAACAAGATTCATCGTCGTACCGTAGAATTTGGAAATTGTCTGTCCGTCTCTCCGTTAATTATTTTACCTATATGACACGATATACTATTTCAGTCCAGGAAATGGTATTAACGCCGTTTTTATAAAATTAAGCGACGCGAAAGGCTAGATGGTAATGTTTCATACCCTTACTTTGCATGCTACGATATATAAAGTGTGAATCTCTGTCTGTCCTACAGATCGGAATACAAAATCGCTCGCACAATGCTGTTTGGTGACGGATGATTACTAGCAAAGACGTGGTCCCCGTGGAACTTACAAGCGATTTAATACTAAAGCCCTATATATTGTATGAAAAAATAAAAAATCCATGAACTGGCTAGTCTTTGCAGGAATGTTCTTGCAAAGTGCCCGGTGGTTACGTTGCTAACTATAAAAATGGTATACAGTGTGCCTAAGAATGAGGTAGCTTATGTTTTTTTCAGAAAAATTTAGAAGGCCCTAATGTAAGGATTGCAGAGGAGCACGCGAAAGCACACCGAGGTATGTCCGGTGTAGAGACGGGGCATCCCCGGAAGTCTTACCGGTACGAAGGGCAGACACGGGACGACGTCTTCTTCCCAAATTATACGTAGTAGTGAATATGTAAAACGAATACAGATATGGAATGTTTTTCAGTATGCAAACATTTCTCGCATGCATACAATTTAGTAAAACAGTTGCGGCAAGTTGTCATGTGTTTGCGCATTTTTGTACAAATAATCATTTTTAAACTCGGCAATATTTGTTAGTAAATGAATTAAAGGATAAAATAAATGTTTGTTTTGTGTGTTACCATAATATTACTTATTAAAATATTTTAGTCTGTATTAAATTGGTTTTAAATCTGTTGCTCGGTGTTTTATTATAAGTAATTAATTATGATTAAATCTGTTATCATTGCGCAGGTTATTTTCTTTACAAGCCTCTAATATAAATAATGTTGGCTCAGGTAAGAGTAGAGTAATAAATTATTTAAAAAAAGTTTAGTTGCCGGTGTTTATCTTTATTGACGTATCTCAACAATTTTTTACAATCGTTTTGGGGTTTGCTCCAAACCCTTCGCAAAAAACATTTAGTATATTATTGTATATAATAAAAGTTCGGGATTTCCGAACGGGATAACAGAACAAAAGATTAAAACTCTTTTATTGGATACAAAACAAAGGTTACTTTTACAAACTTTACTTCGGTCGGATAAAAAACAAGATACATCAGTCTCATTCACTTTATTAGTAAATATGTTGTTGTGAACTGTAAATTTCTAAATTAGGTTGAGCAATATGTATTGGACTTTTGACATTGTTATATACATTGACATATAAACGTGAAGCCTCATTCATCCATGAGTAGGCGTAAAATCGAACCTTGAACCGGTTTAGCCTCGAAGCAACAGTGCGCTATGGATGAGACTTTACGTTGTAACTGGACAACATGGCAGTGGTCGGTATCAATGAGTGATCATTGAGATAGTAGAAATTAGAATTACATTTTGCTTGCCACTTAACTTTTTTTATCTAAACTTAATATTAATTTAAAAAAAAATTACGAATAGTAAATTGCCCCCCGTAACACAACTAACAGACATTCCAAAGTCACAAAGAATAGTCGAAATAACGACCCACCGGACCTTCGGCCCGGCGGAAAATTCAAAAATATTTTAAGTGATAAATATTATTTAGGATTAATTCTACCACCACTAGATGTGATAGCGTAGATAAACAAATTTAAAAATACGAAATTTTTAAATTTTCACAGATTTGCATTTTGTAAATACGAGAGTTTTACAAGAAAAGTTTACTTAAAATAATTTTAAATCTCCAAAAGCTTACACAGTATTGTTTCTTTACTGACCTGTTTTTGGTATCTAATGTAACGACACGGCCGGCCTATTTACACGAGACAGCTATAGTCCATTTCATCTAAAAAAGCCATTTTCATTTTTTTATTTCTTGATCTTCTATTCTTAGGTGATCGAATTTGCCATCACTCGCATATTTTTTATGAAAAGAATTAATTCGTAGGCTTCGACTGGATTAATATAAATCTGGCGGTTGCCCTAGTTTTCTTAGACTAGATGGACTATGTTAAAGATTTGTTTTAGTACCACCTATTTTACGGTTAATATATTTATACACTTAATATATACAACACCAATAAAGCGACTAAATTCTACGAGAAGTCAAATGGTAAGTAAAACAAAACAGTGTTTCATCGCTCGAAACTATTTTTCAAATGTTATCAACTCACTGTAGCTAAGATTATGTCTATAACTAATTAATATTACATATATAGTAATAAAACAATTATAATGTTGCAAAAAAATATGCCATGAAAATATAAGAACTAAGTAGCACCATAGATTAATCGTTTTATACACTTTTTGAAGTACAATGGGGCATTTCCAACTAAGCAAATTATAATCATATATTTCGACACTGATTGCACATTTGGTAAAACATAACCAACCGCAATACCGTAAAGAAACTATTCGTAACAATTATAGATATTAAACTTAAAATTACTTCCCTATCGATATATGATCGACCACAGAGATTACATTCAAATACCAGTAGAGCACATTAAACTTTCACTACCAAGAAGCTTCAAAATTCCGAATACTTTACATTTCATATCTTAATACGATTCTATGTTAAATTACCTATCACTATTAATACTTGGGACACCCGCATATCTGTACGAATCGTAGTTGATAAAACAATTCCTAAGCCAATAATATAACGTCAAGACGCATTATATAATAAAAATAATCAAGTTTAAGGCACAGATATGCGAGTGTACCCGCTTTGACAAAAGATTAAATATTCGATCGTGTAATGTGCCGACTTAATGTACAAATTCCGAACTAGAGAGAGAACAGGTTTTGAAAGTTTAATAATGGATAAAATATAAATAATAAAGTAGCAAAACTTATCATCGATAAATTCAATTGACATGTATAATGTTTTGCTGGTGCCATTGTTGGTCGTTCAATACACTGTAATATTGTCACAATGGAATCGATCCTGAGTGCTGGGATTATTAGTTATATAGGTGACGCGAACTTAAATGCTCCTGATTGAAGTTGGCCTATTATGTTCAAGTAGATCGTGGGTCGTTTGATGACACTGTGACGACGAAGAAAGGACTATCTCGAAAACTTGGTCTATCATGAAACCGAAATTACAGCGTTGTTAGCAACACCAGTTGCCAACAACGTTGCCTCACTTTAGAGCGGAGTGCGAGCGAGAGGGCAATGCTTTGCTCTCTCACTCCACAACCCGTCGTGTGAACTTGGTCGCAGTTGGAAGGAACATTTAAGTTTCGCGCGCACCGTCACACAGTACTAGTATCGTTCCGTCGCGGATGGTTGGAGCTTACAGCTATTTCAGTATGAGTGGCGGCGCCAATAGGCGCGATCCGTTCGTAAACCTTAACACTAAAATAGGCGGAACCCTCGACATGTGTCCAACGAGCATCGTTGCATTGCCAGCGCGGATGTTGCGCGCGCATACCTTCTATCACCGCTGACGGCTCGAACGCAATATGCCACCCGATTGGGACAATCGGAAAATTTGCACCCTGCCATATTCCGCTGCACTTAAATTTATTCGACCGTTTCTACCGTCAGTCACAAAACGTAACTGTTCGAAGGAAGTGATAATTTAAAAATTACAAAGAAAATACATAGCAGATACCATACGAAAGATAACGAAGGACATATTCGTTACACATTATATACGATACGTACAATACACGATACAATAGCAGTTTCTCGACACAAATTAGATAAATAATACATAGTTGCTCATTGGATTTATTTGAATTAACTATTTGTTGTTTACATTTCTTACGTTAAAATCAGTGGATTGATATGATATTTACGATATTTTTACTCTATTTTATATTTTGAATCTATATATATAAATATATATATATCTATGTGAAGATACCTTAACCAAATTACCTAACCTTTGTCTAATTTAATTTGAAGGTGATTTTGTGTACTATTGTCGATAAATAATAACTAACTAGGTCCCAACCGTCAACTGTGTTAAAGTAATGCAATAATAAAAAAAATATAAATAAACATAAAGGAACGAACCAAGCATTTTCACCATTCAACTGTGTTAAAATAGTGTATAATTTTCCTCAATGATACCAGTTGCTATATAACCCATGTTGTTGGATACAAAATGCTAAGTCCTCCTTAATGATTACTAAGCTAACTTTAAACCTAAACGAAAATGAAACACATACATAAGAAAATAACTTTTAAGTAAATATCAAAGTACAACTGAATAGCAGTTCAAGTACTTAAGGCCATTTGTATATCTAAATGTTGAAAAAATAAAATAATTTAAGCTTTCTTGTAGATGAAAAATTTCACGAGAAAAAAACAGTACGGCTGTAAGTTGTATAATACGAATAATTCAGACATACAAATGGCCTCTTAAAGCGTTTCGCTAAGATCTTAAAATAACATAGTTTGTCACGTGAAAAGAAAAAAGAAGTAACCTACAACATAATATATTATCAGAAATTTGTTTCGTAGCTTAATTAAGTATAGCTTATATTTAAAATGGCGATAAGATTTATATAGAGTATGGTTAGTTACTTAATGGCTAAGATTAACTCGAATGACAATGTGGAAGTAATTTTAGATCAAATATTAGTGATAGATGAAAGATTTTTCACATCGAAGATTAAGAATGAATTTATAAATGAATGATTTGATACATTTAATGTAGGGGAAGGCGATAATGAGACTAAATATTTTTGGTTTAACGTTTTTTATCGGCGACCCTACGTTTGCTTATTACTTTACAATTAAAACCGAAATGGAATTTTGAAGTGTATTCACCTGACAGTGGATTGGGCCGCTTCCAAGGCTGATATGACTATTTTTTTTAAAAACATTACAATGTAGTATGGGCTATAACATTCTGTTTAAAATTAATATGAGTAGTGTATGTTCCTATTTGTAATTTAAACTGCTATGCGAGTATGATCGAGTCCAGTACGGAAATTACCTACGTAACACTAACATCCTAATAATTACTCAAAGAAATTACAAAAAACGGCTGCGGTCTTAAAAAAAAAGATAAACGTAAAATATAATTGCAATAAAGTTAGAAATAATTATAGATGTAATGAACACTTAATCTTCGCTTTAGTCGGAGTCCATTGAGCTCGGCCCATACAGTAATTCTGTAACAGAAGAAGTTATTTGTGTTATAAACACTTTCATACTTGAAACATTTAGTAAGTAAAAGTAATCCATTATTAATTTACGAACAAGCCATACTTGTTGTCCATTTATTTGAAATACTTGGGCACATAAGGCTGGAGTAATAAAACTATAAGGGGAATTGTACCCAAGTAGCCTAGAACATGATAATTGTTTGGTAAGCCAAAACAATTTTTGTTCATCGCATAGGTAATTGATTAGCGTTTGTTCACAATACGTCTAAAAATCTTAAAATTACTCTTTCGTGTTTTAAGAGACGAGATGAACGGAGATTGTAATACTAAAGCTGGTTTTTTATCTCGTCGCGTGTATATAATATCGGTCTCTTAAGTGCATCATCATTACATGTTTCTCACTTTTCTCTATCGACTCTCTAACCTTCAATCAAGTTAAGGCCCAGCCCAGCACTTTCTTTCCCCAATCGTCTTCCCTTAATCTCTACCAATAATGTTTATTAGGCCGGGGGGGGGGGGGGGGGGGGGGGGGGGGGGGGGGGGGGGGGGGGGGGGGGGGGG
>DWHO01005048.1:0-10586 GCA_018247575.1 Eurytides lysithous rurik | reverse complement strand
TCGTGGTACTAATCCGGTTCGAGCCGGCCCAAGCAGCAGCGGGAACAGCTGCGTGGCTCTACCACCGTAAATACCATCTGTTAAGTAAAAATTCACAAAGAATGTCAATCAATGCTTTCATTTAAAAAAAAAACTGACACCGTTATTTATATGCTATTAAATTTTGCAGCTGGAAGAAAATTCAAGACGAGTAAGTAAAATCAAATGCATACACTTCAAAATATATAAACAAATTTAACATGCCATAAAACTTGTTCTGACGAACGTGTTAGAATTATGGTTTTATTTATGAAAGTAGGTCTTGAAGCATTTGTAAGCCAGTTGACTTAAAGTTTATCGCATTTCGGACGAAAACAAGATATACATGACCAAAAAAAAAATTATTGTAGCTTTTAATGAAGAACGCAACGGTCAAGAAAAAAAAGTAATGAGCAAAAACTTACAGTTCAATGAAAAATGTGGTCGTTCGTCATCGAAATTAGCAAATATAAATCTTTTATAACTTTAAACATTTACTGCATTGGTCAACAAACACTGACGTTTAGATTTCGTATCAATATTTTTATAATGTTTGTTACTTACCGGAAAATTGACAGGATTTTTCATGAAAATATTCAGATCTGCATGACATCGGTGCTGCTATCCAAGAAAATTAAGTACTTAATTCATGAAAAAATTGAGAAAATCTGCGACTGTACTTGATCTTTATAGCTACTGCTATAAATATTTAATTTTTTATCAGTGTTTTAACATGGTTTTCTCTTTTTTGCTTTTAGCGTGGTAAGAGGGTGAGTATCTGACATTTATATAGATAAGATTATTTTATCGTCAACTTATTGTCATCTCTCTTTTGAATTTAATAGTTAGTTTTCATTTTAATATGTGCTCAGTATGATAATAATCGAACCGGTCTACAACGTTTACCTTATATTTTACACATGAATCAAATATAATACTATCCAATTCGTGGAAACTAGCATTTCCACGGATTCGGCGATCCGATGAAGCTTTATAGAGCCGCATAGGCTAAAAGCATCAACGAAAAAAAAATGTAATATAACTAATACTGGAATATGTATTTATGATTTCTTCTGATTTTTCCCATTGCTACTAGAGATTATAAAATATTCGTATATTTTATTTTATAAAAACCTTCCCCCCCTTACGAGATAGAAATATTTGTACGATACAAATGTGTGTAGCTCATACAAATATTTCCCCTGGGTATTAAATCCACGACCCGTAACGTCGAAACCAATAACGACTGTGCCAACTAGGTAATCATAGTTTAAAACAAATTTGGAACGTAATTAATGATTAAATTCAAGATTTGTTTCTCCTCTTTTCTTCGATCAGTATCAATAATGTAAATATGATTAATAAATACTAAAACGTCTAGTTCAAAAATGTATCACGTAAATATTAATAAAAAACGCTTATTTTCAGAGCGATATCGACAGAGTCAAGGGAGTAAGTAAACCTATTTTTTTTTATAAGATACGTCGTCGTAAAGCTTAAAGCTGGTTTTTTCCAAGACATATTGGACATTTAAACAATACAATGTCTAACTATCTTCAATGTGTTATTCACGTTTAATTTTTTTTAACTATCTTAGTTCGGCGCCTAATTGATTTAATTTTGACAACTCCAAACACGGGGTATGTATAAGCAAATACTACTAGATGGAAAATAATAGAATAAACTACGCTGCAAGGATGGACAAAAAATGAACATAAAAAGTTACAAAGTTTATTTTCGCCAAAAAAATTGAAGCAAGTGCTGTTATGCAAAATAATAGAATAAACTGTGCTTCGAGGATGAATAAGAAATTAAAGTTTTTATTGTGTACTATTTAATTATACTCTCCGTGGGAGATAGTCCCTGGAATGCTACGTAGTGGTTAGGGATTACCGCTGCCTGTGAACATTTATTGATTTAGGGTCAGTTACATAGCCATGCCACAGCCAATCTAGCCAGATTTTAGTGGAATGAATTATGGACCGTGATTGACTAGACAAAACGTATTGATATATAATTTTTTACTCTGAACTCTGCTGATTTGTGGTTTATGAAATGACTTAGATATCTTATACAACAAAATTAGTTGATGTATGATTCTACCTTACATATTGTAAAATCGGCTAACAAATTTGACATGCAATTACTAAATCCATCTAACTTTGCAGCTGGAGGATAATACAAGACAAGTAAGTATAATCAAATGCTACATAAAAAACCTAAACAATAGAACAAAATGCACTCACAATTATATTATGTAACTTTATTTTCATACACAATTTACATTGACGGACGTGTTTGACCAAATATTCATAAACGGTTTTAGATTCAAATTATTTTTAAAAGCTCTGTTACAATTTCCTAATCTTGATAACGGTCTTACAGATGTAAATGAACTAAAAATGCGAGCTGTAACCAAGATGTTAATTTTAGCTAAAGCCATCATAGTAACTCCTGCAAATGTTACTAAATGGTGGCTTTTGGAAAATCTTAAAAAATTCCTTTGTGATAGTTGAACCTGCAGTTTTTCAAAGCTTTATAATGATTAAATTATAAACATTTCGACCACTTTACGTTTTCCTTAATGTTTTTCAGTCCTTGAAAGAACTGTTAAATATCTAAGAATGTGTTTCATTCGGTTATAAGTGTTTCAATTTTTCGAATAATGTTTTTAAGCTGATTTGACTTTTTCTTTCTTTAGCGTGGGAAGAGAGTGAGTATACGATATGTTTTAATTCATTAATCTTTCACTTATAATTATTGACGTTCTCATCCATTTGGATTAGTGCTTCCGATATGATAATAATAACATGGTTAGCTTACAGCGTTATCCGTTATATTTATTTGTGTATTAATATTATAAATGAATGTAATGCACTATTGGAACACGAATACAAAATTGTATTTTTTTTTTGTGATTTTGCTAAATGCCTTTATATTTCTTTCAAAACGCTTCTACTATTTTGAGTTCGAATTATCTCGCCTTATAAGGAATACATACATAAAATATGCACGTGTATAAATGAAAAAGATCCTAAACAACTGTAGTTCGTACAAATATTTGCCTCGGGTGGGAATCCAACCCGACAATCTGCGACGCCGAAGCCAATAGCTTAGTAAAATGCGTCAAAGGATTACTCAATTCTAGTAGAATTAATTTTAAATCAAACTTCGGGCATAACTTACTTTAAAATTCCAACTCTCAACTCTCAATTTGATGATTTCTTTCTTTTATCTTCCTGCTAAATATTGCCATAAAAGCCTTTCCTGCTATTAATGTGTTTTGAGTTAAATAGTTCGATTTATTTTTCATATTTCTTTGTTTAATACTGAAACAAGGAAGTATGAAAAATAAATCAATAACGTTTATTTTTAGAGCGATATCGACCGAGTAAAAGGAGTAAGTAAACTTATTTTTTTTTTTATAAGATACTGTGCCGTAAAATTGGAAGCAGTTTTTTCTGAGACTTAAAAGACATTTCAACGATATTATGTTTAACTATTTTCAATAGGATGTGACTAACGTTTATGTTACTTTTTTAAACTATATTAGATTTATTTAGCGATAAACTGATTTAATTTTGTAGCTGGAAGACAATTACAAGCATTAGTTCACATCAGTGTATGTATGAACAAATGCCAATAATTATTAGTATACACTAAAATTTTAATTTAATTGACAAAATTAAAATACTCCAATATTGATTACTCGTTGAAGATTATTTTCAGCGACAAGGCAGTATTCTTAATTGTTTTTATTGGATAATAAACTGTCTAAGACGGAACGTATATTACAATTTCGTTGTGTATCGTGGTGTTCTTTTCCGGGTGCCTCCTCAAGGCGGGAGGCTAAGAAGCGCAGCACTTCCTCAAATCCTTTTTTCGCTCTAAGCATCCTAAAAGAGAAAAAGTCGCTTTTCGTGAATGACACAGTCATTTCTTTGTGTTCGGAAGTCCTGAATTTGTCTTGTTTCTGTTCTTCCAATTGCCTCACAATGGTTTTGCACTAAAAACATTAGCCTCTAAAAAGACTATAGCGTTACTTTTTAGCCGGGACTAGTGTCTAAATCCAAACCCGTATTTCTCACGGTCCTAATCTATCCCATCATAAAAAACTATGGCAAATCACCATCTTCCACTAACCCATCCATTGAAAGGAGAAGAATTATCCCGGCAATCCCTTCGGTTCTAAATTCGGCTTGAAAGAATTGGAAAACAACTGAGACTAGTTTTTGTTCAATATCTTAACATGGTTCATCTTTGTATTCCTCCAGCGTGGGAAGAGGGTAAGTATTTTAAGTATTTTTGTAACTATATAATTCATTATTGTAATTTACCAGTTTCAAGTTGTAATACCTTTTGACGAATAAATATTTTACTACGCTTTGAATGTTCAATGTAAATTTCGTTGGCTACCGTGGTCTCATATAAAGATATATCGTGAGATAATAAATTGGATAGATAAAAAAGATATCGTGTTCTCATGTCTTACATTCTTGCGTAGTGTCTTACATTCAGTTCTAGATGATTTGAATTAATGAAAAACATTTCACAAACAGTGAACATTTGAATTAATGCCATAAGGGTGTTATGTGTCTTAGAAACAATAAGAATGAAAATATAAACCAAATAAATTGGTACAATAGCTTACTTTTCAATGTATTTATTTAAGTCGACGTTATGTATATATTTTTTTTTTAATTTCGATCACTTTCAGAGCGACGTCAGAGTTATGAGAGTGAGTAAACCTGACCGTTAAATAAAACATCTTGTGGTTGAATTTAAAGCAGTTTGATAACTTGATAATGAAATTATCGTGAAAATCCTTGCTTTATCATCAGTGATGATATGTCTGTAATTATAAAGTTTATTCGTCAGAAAACAGACTGACATAGATATTTTTAATAATCTTTAAAAATCGAAGGATTGTTTGTACGCAACGACAAGATTTTAGTTCCGTATTTACTATAATTTCAGAGATTCGTAAATACGGCTCTTTTACGTTAAATTATTTTGTATTAACGCGAATACTATGGGGAAAAAGTTAAGTTAAAATCAAATCAACCGCGATTAATTCCGAAAATTAGTTTAATTTTAATAATTAGGTTCTTTTATTATACATATTTGATAAAAAAATTATATGAAATCGAAATTTATACGAGCAAAGGTATAGATTTAACTTTTCCAGTAATAGAGAAGGAGAAAAAGTGAGTTGACGAAATTAAACAATCCACAAAGGCAGACAACAATAATACTGCAATATAATGTTTTTAGAAAGTATCGTCTTAAAGATTTTTTGATGCGCGACACGGAACGGAACACCTTCTATTTAAGTAACTGTAATTACTCAAATAGAAGGTGTTCCTATAATACCAACTACTGAAACATCTCAGACTAGGAAACAATACTACTCGATTCTAAAATCTACGCGAAAAGAATTCATATCCTAGCGCCATGCACAACTAAGTCAACGGTTTTCTTAATTACTTTATTGCCTAAATCAATTTTTTTTAAACAAAGTAATAAGGTGGTCAAGTGACAATCAAATGTTAAGAATCATTTTTCCATCAAGTTACAACAACACCGAATGCTTGGTATTGTTTGGCTCCTCCATGCGCTCATTCCTCAAAGAAATGAAACAATTATACGTAGCAATTTAGTGATAACATTTTCTTTTTAATCATCACACAGTGATGGTTAATTATTGTTCTTAATTACTTTTGAGCCATTGAACAACTTACTGAATATGTAAAAGATCGTCTCGCTAAATATGTATACAAAGTATAGCTCGAAACTGTCACTAACCCCTAATCAACGACCAAAACAATCAATCACTGCCGGTTTGTATTCCTCTTCTTTTAGATTTTTTTATAATCTGTAATTAACAATTAACGAATATACATATTATCGTACTTAAATTCCAGATGGTAACAAAGGTGAGAACATAAAGCATTTTTAACGATGTTCAAAGGTCAAATTGAGACGATTGTAAATGTAACGGTAATGGTGTAATAATTTTTTCCATTCCTCGCAAATATTTTATTACGTTAAGAGATAGTGAAAGTTAAACGTTGATATTTAGATCACCTTTTATGTCAATAATTAAGACATAAGTAAATTACAGATCTTTAATTCTGGTATAAACAGAATACCTCTAAAGAATCAATTTTAAAACTTTTCAAAATATAATCGAAAGTGACTACAGTCGTAGGACAATAAAAATGAACAAGCCAGAATGTTCTGGATTCTTTCCTTTCACCAGCTATTCTGGGACAAGTCACGCGGCGTTGAGTTTTTGGAAGATGATGATGCTCCAGTAAGTATACTGCTAGTTTGACTGTCAAGTTTATACTTGAACTTCCCTTTAACTTCATAAGCATTCTCTTTCGAACATATGTCTTAGTACTCTCTTTTACTTACTCTTATGTGACTATGTTCTCACACACTTCCATAAAATCGTGTACAGAATAAGTGTTTTTTCTGTAAGCTTTGGCAGTCTTTGCATTTGTCTTCACAAAATCATATTACTTCAATGTTTGTAGTAGTTCAGTTTTTCAGTGTTACTAACTTTCTCTGTCTTATACTATCATATATTTCAGGCTCGTCAGTTTTATAGAAGGTTATATAATATTATGGATTTATTGATTCTCATCGTTTGGTTTTGAGTTGAATCTATCAGTTCTATTATTCTCTAACAATTAACAGGCATATTTTATTGAAGCAAGGCGAGCGAGGCAGGTCAGTGTCCGCGCGCTGGTTTTTTATTAATATAGTATTCCACCATTGAAGCCGCATGGCGGTCTATGCCCTTATACGTTCTAAATAGAAGAGACCTGGGGCCATCATTGGAACATATAAAGGCTGTTACTTTTTATATTGTAATGTCAGCAAACCTTACAATCCTTCGTACTAAAGGGTAGATAACTATATTTTTTCTATAAAGGACTGTTTGTGTTTATACTCTCTCGTAAACTCTATAATCAGCATTACTGCTGGCTTGTTCAATTAAAGAACGTACTAAAATAACTTCATGGCTAATATTCTACATCACGAATGCTCTCTTTTTCTTGCGTTTCATCTTTTTCTTGTAGTTGGTGCTAATCGCATATTTTTTGTTAAATATCAAACCTCACCATAAGTTAAATAAACGAATCGTATGTACATTTACGATAAGTGACGTTGATATTTCTAGTTTAGAAATGACAAAATCGGCAAAATTTTCTTCGAACTCAATTAATAATATATAAAATTTTATTTTCAGATCCAGAAGCGTGAACTTCCACGTGTAAGTTTCAATCGTATCGTTAGCAATTTTAGAGAATTTTAAAGAAGCAACTGAACTGAAGAATCGGATCACCGAACCCAAAAGGATGACTAAAATTAAAGATCAATTTACTTAGTTTTGGTATATATGTGCATAACACAGAGCTAGACCGATTCTTTTCTAAGCTTGTCACTTAGGGACATAAGTTGGTCTACCGCGAAGTCAAGCAATTTTAAACGAATGCAAATGAAAATACTGTGAACATGTGTCACTTACCACCAAGCACACAACTGGCCTGACTGATCTGAACTGGTCGCCTTATTTCCTTAAACACACTCATTACATAGCATTATAATATAATAAAATTATATTCAGTTTTACGCTATGGGTTTACGCGATTAATTGGTTATTTAAGTTACGAATAAATACAGTTGATCGATTGACTGGAAATTTAGTAAGGATTCGATTGAAGTATTTCGTATATTCACACGTATCTGTGTCGTTTTTATTAGCATATTTCGTATATATTTTTAGTGTCTACTCGACAAAGATATTGTAACATCAATTTTGAATGAATTCCTTGATTCCAGGTGATTAACAGCGTAAATACATAAACTATATTGATCCCTTGTAAATTCAAGTGTACCACTGACTATATTAATTTTTTAAGGACAACTAAATATTTTTTATTGTTCACTCGTACCTTAAAGGTACTATTACTACATTAATTGTACTTAGATGGAAACACTGATGCTGGTAAATAATTTCCTCCTTTTTTTCCACTACAAAAGAAGAGTCAAATATATTAATGTGAAAGTATAAGATAACTTTGAGTTTAAATCTGCAACCCAGTGTACCGTCAATTCTTTTTTGGTTTAATTTTGTTAGTATGATTTAACAGTATCTTAAGTGCGCGATATTGAATTTATAAATTAAGGGATCCCGTCTAGGTGGTAGTATCTAACCGTCTTTATTGTTTAGGATGTATCTTTATGACCATAACCTTGCCAAAAAACCCAGGGGTGTATCGATATTCCTTCGCAAATATTTGAACACCAAAGCACCTTTTAAAAACTTAAAAACCTAGGGTTAATTAAGGTTAATTATGATATAATGCCGTCTAGCGTGAAGTCTATACTCTAGTCTAGACTATAGTCGTGACAATAAACGCTGTAAACTATTCGTAAAGTCATGAATCAAAACGGAAATTGACACGCGATAAAATGCCCAAATTTTCTTTTCCCATAAAGTATTTTTTAACGTAAAGTATTATTTATTTAAAGAAATTTTTAGTCCGTAAATCACATAAATCTTTATCGAGATAAGGACGGGCTTAAGGACGGCTGAATCCTTGCGTCGGAAACCACGATTGAATTTGGCATCAATCGCTTTTACTAACATTTGACAGTAAAACTGCTTTTAAACTAGACGTAGTTACAATCGCGTATTCAAATCATTTCAAATTTTTACGTTACAGCAAGGTTGGAATATTGACACTCCGCTATCGATCGATAGAGACGTAAGTATAGAAAAATCAAATAAATAAAATACACAACTGGCAACAACTGATTTATATCATTGATTTAATCGGAACTTCCTATGCTTAATCAACATTTTGACGATAACCAATCAGGCATCTCGGCTAAATTTAGCTTTTTTTTAAAATACAAAACTTTTAAAATACTTGAAATATATTAAATTGATTTTTAGTCTTAAACAGCAATAAAATCTAATATACAATAAATAAGTATTTTAATATTATTTATACATTAATATTACTTTAAATGGAACTAAACTTGCAGAACCAACTGGGCTTCGAAGGATAAGGTACGTATAATAATAATAATCCTTCCGACCGATTCCGGCCACGGCCACCTATCTACAAGACCAGCCAAGTGCGTAGGATATATTATAGTTCACATGCGTTTACGCAGACACAGGTGCACTCACTCTTCCTTTACTCTCATAGCCCGATGGGACGGATAACCAACACGACCTCTTAACAACGACTTCTCCAAGCCACCGCTAGCTAGCGTTGACAAGAAGCCGGGACCGACTTTTTACATGCCCATCCGACGCATAGATCATCTTACTTTTCAGGCAATTGGGTGTGATCACCCAATAATGCCCTATCCCAACTAAGAAACAACAACACAAAGTCATTGCCCTCCGCGCGATTCGAATCCACGACCTCCGTTTTGTAAAGCGCGGGCCTATACCACTAAGCCACGGGGCCAGTCGTATGTATAATAAATGTAAATAACGTGTAAATAAATGTACGAGTTATATGAATACAAATTCTACGCTTCGTTGTATTTTTCTTTCTTTGCTTGTTTGTTAATTGATAATTTGTAACTTTCCTCTCTCGTTGTAATAAATATATTTTTTTATCGTCCAGTGATTTAATTCGAGAGATTTCTTTTTATTTTCATATCTTTCTTTGTCTGCTCTCTTCAGAACTGCATAGACCCATTAATGTAGTATAAAAATCACCTAAATTTAATTTGTCTGCTGTGCAAATATAATGGCTTATCCTAGAAACTCATATGATACCAAGGTAACATAGAAATAATTCTTTTTTTTTTATGACACGTAAGGTGGTACTGAACCTATCCATCTGATCGCCATTATAACCTTACGAACAGCCATCTTATCCGGGCACAGAAAAAAATCGTTAGTCATGTCTCCTGCCAAAATAACGCAGATTGTATCTAAAGAATATTTTCTATTTCCAGAGTGCAGCAAATGAAGCGAAACTGGAATGACTATTGGCAAGGAACAGCGGAATGATTGATTTTAAAAATAAATATGTTCAGCAAGGCAACAACTAGTTTTTAATGTAAAAACCCTCACACACCTCACAAACTTTTAGTTGTATTTTTATATTAACTTATTGATAAACGCTAAAATAGACACATGTTTCGATTTTCATCTAAATTACAACAAGCTCTAAATTGAATTATACTTTTATTCAACTTTTTTTTCGTATAAACTTTAAGCGCTTTTTTTTATGTAATTTTTCTGGTAATATTTTTTTCGAAATAAAAAAAAGTACGCTACCAAAAGATGTCGAAGGTTCAGAAATTGTTTTTGGTTATTTTTAATATACCTTATGTCAATTCCACTATCGTAGATACAGTTCAGAAAATTTAATATCAGTTTGTTAACGAATTATAAGTTTCTGCACTTATGAAGTCTTTTTCTTATTAACACTATAATGCTTATCATAAGTCAAAGTCAAAGTCAAAGTCAAAATTCTTTATTCAAAATTGGATTGGTTTACAATCGCTTTTTGACGTCTAAT
>DWHO01005047.1:0-10587 GCA_018247575.1 Eurytides lysithous rurik | reverse complement strand
CAAATGTCCATGGGTGGCGGTGATCGCTTACCATCAGGTGAGCCGCTTGCTCGTTTGTCAGCCTACTCCATAAAAAATATAAATACAGATCTATGAAGTTAAAAAAAAGATTAAAATAGTGTAGAAGTTATTATACGAATGTTTTACAAATGCATGTAAGTTGGATTCTTTGCTTAGTTTGGGATCATTTTGGATGTTGCGTTACATTTCTAATACATTCACTTTATTTTTGAGGAAGACCTACCTATATATTTTTTAAAAGTTATTCACAAGTCAAGAAGCGGTGAAATAAAGTTTAATGTAATTTCGAAATAAAAATGTATCTATTCTATTCTCACTTATATATTTTATTCACCTACGAGTACATTGCTTAATTTCAAACGGTCATCAAATTTTGGAAGACCTCTCCATTCGGAAACTAAAGATGTGAAATGTTTTCAGAAGCAAAGATAATCTTATTTACCGGGTGAGCTCATACGGAATGATTTAGTGACCGTTCGTCCCAATTTTATCGCGCTTCGCTACCCGCATCTACTATGAAGCCGGCAAGAAGTTATAAAAGAGAGAAGTAACTTTATAAAAATGCGTTAGTATTGACCTAACTTTATTCTTAAGTATAATCAATATCGCTCGCTTGAAGATAGCAAACCATGGAAATGATGTGACCGCCTCCAGGCCATTTCAAGATGTAAATTATAAAAATTGTCAACGTAATTAACATAAAAAAAAAGAATTAAAGTCCCGCTGTGGTAGAATCATTAGGCCTCATAAAGTGATTGTAAACCAATCCAATTTTAAATAGAAAATTTTGACTTTGACTTGGCTACTTTTTGATTATCTATTAATATCATTAGTATGTTTCGATAGAAATTTGTTAACGATTTTTTAATACTATTAATGGATAGATATATTACATGATAGTTGGATTAAATGTTTCATAATTGATATAATAATGTGACTTTATCAAACAGCAATTTGATATTTATTTTAGACATTTTTGCTTGAGCTTATTTAACTGAGAGGCAAAAAAGTCATGCAATTATTTCAAACCATAAATAAATTTCCAAGGACTATATGTGAAGTGAGAAAACGTATAATACTAGACGTCTTGTAATTAGCATCAAGTTAATCAACATGCATTTAATATGTACCGTGCTGAATTTCTAGTAATTGATATTAGGCTCATACTAATGTATCAACTAATAACACGGTATCTCGGCATATTACTTTACCAAATAAATAACTCTCTAATAAAACATATAATGCTTTTCAATGTCGAACAAAAATTTCTACGAAACTGTAAAGGAAAATAGTTAAAATATGGCAAATTATAAATTATTAATTCTAAAAAATGTCGATCTAAAATGCCCGGAATTAAACAATGTTAAAATGTCGAACATAGCATCATACAACGTTTTTGAATGCTATTAAGTGTATGTAGTATCTTTTGTTTTCAATAATTTCAATATAATTTTCCTATAGTATACACAATTCCAATATACATCGATTTAAAATATATTTATGTGACACCTTCTTACTCAAGTTTTGTAATTATTTAAAAAGCTCGTAATGGATCGTAGTATATTGTGAAAAAAATACCAGCAAGCATTTAATGCATTCCATGATCTACTTATTCTATTTTACGAGCAATTTTTTCCTTTATATCGTCCCAAAAAGTACAATAAGCAAAAGCACATTCCATGGATTACAAAAGGTCTTAAAATTTCATCTAATACTTAACGCAAATATCGATACCAATATTACACAAATAAAAACAATATATATAAATTACACTATCAAAAGTACAACAGCATATTTAAAAAAATGCATAGTAACTTCACAAAAATTAAGTAATTTGCGATACCTGAACAATAGCAAAAACATTTGTCTTGCTTCTTGGAATATAATAAAAAAAGAGACCTCTAATAATAATATATATCATAAAACAATGGTTGATGAGATTGTATGAAAACAATGATCAGCAAGTAACAAATCCTTATGAGATTGCAAACATATTTAATGATTTTTATACGGAGTTATGTAACGATCGCAATATAGTTAAATATATATATATAAAATAAACAATAATCTCTTTAGGTCACCAAGTATAACGAAATATGAGTGTTCACTATTTGCTGATGACATAGCTCTAATTATACCATGCAACGACAAACAGACATATAACAGCGATATAAATGATGCTATAACTGATATAATGGAATGGTTAGAGCACAAAAACTTAAAGGTCAACACATCGAATACAATGTACATTCAGTTCCATACTAAAGGTGGTAAAAAACAACGATTAATGGTAATCTTAAATAATGAAATTCTCAATGAAGTAAGCTCTGCAGACTTTCTGGGCATAACTTTGAATAGCTGTTGTTCATGGAAGCAGAACATAGAAAAAATTTGTTCAAAGGTAAACCGTTTAAAGGTAGATTTAAGTTGACTCTTCATTGCACAGAAGCAATGCATCAGAGCATTGTATAATGCTTCACCACACACTACTTGTAAATCACTTTTTAGAAAACTTAGTCTACCTAGTCTAACCATAAATTCTGTTACTGGCTGTTTACATACATTTAAAAAAACATTAATTTGAATTTCGAACACAAGCTTCTACGATAAAAATATAGACTTTTGTTTGGAAATAATTTGTTTTGAAAATGGAGTGGGGCACTAAAGATAATAGGATTGCAGTAATTGCACTTTACAAAGTAGGTAAGGTGCCAGCCGACATTTTTGATACATTGAAAAAACTAGAGATTAACCGAATGTTTGTGTATCGTACCATCCAAAGGTACATTGAAGCCATGTCAGTTGATGACCGTGAGAGATCCGGCCGACCGCGGTCTATTCGAACAAACCAGGCCGTTAATGCATTCAAGGCCAGAATTCGTCGAAATCCCATAAGGAAGCAGAAAATTCTTTCCAGAGAAATGAGAATCCCACCGAGGACAATTTCTCGGATTATCAAACAAGACTTAGGTCTAGGGGCTTACCGGAGATACACAGGACATACCTTAAATCAGGCGCTAAAACAAAAGAGAGTTGAAAGATCAAAACGGCTGTTACTTCGATACGCAGACGAAAAACAGAAAAATTCTCTTTCCCGATGAATACATTTTTACAATCGAGGAGCACTATAACAAACAAAATGATCGAGTGTATGCACACAGCTCTAAAGAAGCTTTCGAGGTAATGGCCAAAGTTCAGCAAGGCCATCATCCAGCATACGTCATAGTTTGGTGGGGTGTCTCGTACCAAGGCCTTACAAAACTTCATTTTTGCGAAAAAAGAGTGAAAACTTCCGCCAAAATGTATCAAGATACCGAACTATTTTACGGATTCCATAGTATTTTATTTTAAACAAAAAAAAAACTTGCACTGTATGCAACGCTATCTTAGTATTAACAATTTGAAAGAATCTATTAGGTGTATGCTATGGAACATTTATTTGACGGTGGCTACGAGAAGAAATATTAATGCCCATAAATTTATTATATACATATTGTACTTTCAGCGATGGTGACCGGCCCTAATAACTACTGCGGTAAGCCCCCGCCTAATTGACCTTACGAGGAATCCGCCTATGGGTTGAGTCGTACTTTTAAGGCTTCGATTTCATTCTTTGAATGTATTTTAGCTTACATACCTTTATGCTCAATATATCATATCTTTAAAAACAAAATCGCTTTGCAAATAAATAAAAAGGCAGAACAGCCGGCTGATCCCAAACAAAGCAGAACCTATTTATATAATTTAAATGCACACCTATACCTATATAGATACTTAATACCCCGACATAGAACAAAGCTTGTGCTCATCGCGCAAATATTTCTTCCTGGGTATCAAATCCACGATCTTGGGCACTAACCACGAGCTCTTGCCATTACACCAATGGGCCAAAGTTTTAGAATTCGTTGTTAAAAAGAAGCAAACACAAAAAAGTTAAGGGTCCAAGTAAGCCTTGATCAACCGTTTCCGCATGTTGCAACTTAATGATTTCGATTTCAATGATTGAATGATTTGATCACACGAATGTTGAATTGACGGGTTACACTTTTCTCAACCTTCATATAACGACATTGGATGATCTGTTTGGCGCAGTTGTTAAGCTTAGTTCAAGTTGGCTTCCGCGTACGAATATTTGTATGAACTACAGATAAGTTTTTCGATCTGTGTGAAATTTATGTATGTAATCGCTCTTGTAACAATATATTTATTTTTCTCACAATAGGGGCGTGATATTTATAATATAAAAAAAAACAGAATACTAATCCTTCCTTCTTCATTTTTATAGCTGAGGACTCTCCTAATAAAGTACATGCAAGGGAAAAAAAACACAAAAATACACATCAACATTTTTTTTAAAGCGGTGTAAAGGCAGTCTTACATTTATTTACATAATACAATATATAAGTACTGAGAATGTATGCATACAGTGCTTAGTATAAAACTTGCTGTAATAAAAATAAGGCCTTAACTAATTCTATGTAATAAAATATTGAGGATATTGAAAACGTGAAAAATCTCATACGACGAAAACAAAGTGAAAATTATTTATTTAAAGAAAGCCACATACAAAGTGTTTTATAGATATTTTGAACCTATTTCGGTATAACATTCATTATTATTTGTAAATATGTTACAATAATTTATATTATATTTATAGTTTACATTTGAAACCATTCTAAACTCAAATGATTAAGTAGTGGGTGGGGCTTAATTTACAACCTACGATTTTGTTTGTGTATTAAAACAAGTTATGAAACTAGGCCTGATAATATCTTCTTATTGTAACTTTAATGTAAGTTAAATACTGTTATAATAAACAAATTTGGTTACTAAACTTTCAAGAGAAATATAAGAAACCAATTGTGTACTAAACATGTTTTTTATGCTTCAATTATCGAAAGTAATGTTTTTGTTATGAATCTCTATATAATAAAAAATAATAAAAGTTATCATATTAAATATAAGGTAAAATGTAATAACAATTGGAGATAAATTGGAATAAAATGAACTATAAGCATAGAATCATTTAAAAGTTCTTTGATTATTGTCATTATTGTTATTTTAAAAAAAAAACTTTGGTTCGCATTAAAAAACTATATAATATAAAAGAAATATCTTGACTGTCTTGTCTATTTAACAATAGGAATGTTGATTTACAATAAAATAATTCCATGTCACTTTTGACTAAATAAATAATTAGCATCTATTACCTTAATACAGTTATAAGCAATAACAATACAATTTTAATAAATAACAACTAATAACTAATATTTAATTTCATATTCATATTTTAAATTTATTTCATATTAAAATGATTGTTGTATAACAATGGAATATTGTTATGTAAATATAAATAAATAATGAAATAAATCCATTCTTTAAAGATTTGTAAAAGGATAATGAATATAACTAAGGCATTAATTGTCTTAAATAATGTCTTATATTTGGGAAGATACGGGCTGTACGTAATTGAATCAAAACCGGATCTGCAGTCTCAATGTGACCATAGACATTGTAGAATATTTGAAGCATTGGATACCCAAACAAAATAAAATCTTGTGAATCAGTTTTGTTTTATAATACTGTATTTAAACCACCTCAGTCATAATTTTGACTATGATACTGCCTTAAATGGCTTCTGCTGTCTTTTCTTGAGATTAAATAAGTTTTAAGCCAGATTTCTGCTTCACAGTTAGGCTTTAAACTTACTTTTGTTAGTGTATCTGGTAAGTATAGTTTCTAAGGTAGTGAAAACGACTTTATATCTAGCAGCCTAGCAAAGCCGAGCAATTTCACGGATGTTAAATTATAATTGAGAAAGTAATGGAAAACGATTCGAATTTAAGCGACATTTGTAATTTAACTTTTGTTTTATATCTTTATTGGCGAGACGTGTCTTTTGTCTGTGGCAGTCAGATAAGTACGCCTAGAAATATTATATCAGAGACTTTTTTAATCAAATACAATCCATTGGTTGATTTTTTAAATCTGTTCACAGATTGTCAGATTATTTATTATAATTGCTTTCATAGATAGCATGAAATCACTCAAGCTTTGTTAATATGCTTGTATCCTTTCGGATTTAAAGCTATTATTGTCATTAAGGGAATCAGACGAAGAATCTATAATTAAGGTGAACTTATGTTTATTATTAACACCGGCTTCCTTATACAAATGCATTTGTAATAGATAATAAAATTTTGTGACATGAAATATCTATTACGGCATATTCACTTTATCACATACATTTGGCAAATATTTCTCAGGAAGATGGATCTGATGGAATGTTTGAAAGATTGACCAAAGAATGAAGCTTAACATGTGGCTTAATTTTATATACTTCTTATCACAGGTATTTATTAACATATGTTTAATCAAACTTTGAATGAAGCTGTGTTTAACTAAATACTATTGTTTTAACCTAAAACCCACACTAACACCAGCGATCGGCAAAACCTTAATGATAAGAAAAGTAAGATTTTTACGTGTGCATGAGATAGTTTCCTTCCTAAGGGACCTCCACAGTCTTTCGATTTGTATGGACGGATTTTGCAAAGAGGAAAAAATAAGATTTTAAAATTAACAATAACTTATCTGAATGACATCAATTATTTATTACTTTAGATAATAGATGGAATTTATGCAAACATTTCATTGTATGAAGCGGTTAAATAACCATATCAGTCTTTGCGAATTGACTTTCAAATATCCCACCATACCAAAGACTGACCCAACTGTAACTAATGAAGTGCTTCAAAATGCTACCAATAGATGGCGTTATGAAACTTCAATAGGCGAGGCATGTTAGGCAGATCATCCTTTCCTCGTCTAATTCGAGTTGTAGGAGATAAACTGACGAGACGATAAAATTATGTGCCTGATAACTGGTAACCTGTGCAGGGCAACACAGTCACCTAATGATTTATGATGGTACATCCCTAGGCATAATGATGTACCATCTTTCATTATGCAGGCAACATTGTTTCAAACAAAAACGGAAACAGTTATATTTACACATTGCTGAGTGGCGAAAGAATAATTGGGAATGTAATGGTACCAACCTCGCCATTTATAAAACTTGTTTAATTTCCTCATTTAACCTGTGTGTTGTATAATAGCACAAAGGTTTATTGTTAAATTACAAACGCTGTTGTTCTTGATTGGATAAGATCAATATTTCATAATTATCAGATCAAGTAGACTGCTAAATCGAACGAAAGTGTGTGGTTCTCTTGAAAGAGTTGTTGCGTGTAAGAGTTGAATTTATTAATGACAGAGAGCATAGACTGACGCCGCTACTGCGTTCGACTAATGTGAGAGTAAGAAATCTTTTGATCTCTGTCAGGTAGGGAGAAAATGGAAAACGAGGCTGCCAATTTTAATTATAGGAAAACTGGTTAGATCTATTTGTAATGTTCAGGAGAAAATTATCCGGTGGACATTCACTGTCTACGCAGTAGGTGAGAGATCTGATAAAATAATTGACTAATGTGGTAACGAAAGATGAGCTGTGTGAATATATAGGTATGGCTTGCCATACGTGCCAACGAATGAATATTTTATTACAAAGATAATTGGGTTACTCACAAATATTCATTTCCAACGACTCGAGTAATATAATTGTGGGTGAAACTGAGATCTTTTAGACGGGGGTTATGGGTGCCTCCGCCTGCACCGTCTCCCCTTCACGGGCGAACGAGAGGAACACCTCTTCTAACGTGGTCTCCGTCACCGAGTAGTCCTCCACGATGGGGTTGGAGCTCTTGAGGGACTCCAGCTCGGCGAAGAGGTCGCTGTAGCGCATAGTGTCGTTTATGTGGTAATGCAGCATCGTCTGTAGACGAAATCTTTCTTAATTGTACATTACCATGGTGGCGTTTTTTTTTTCTAACCTAAATATTGTCTTTTAAACTGGACAGTCGTGCTTACACATTGGTGATGGGCGGTATTCAACTGTATCGTGATTCAGGATATTTGCTGAACTCATTTGTCGCAAACAACGGCAAAGCAATGTATTAGTTGGGTGTTGTGTAACACTTATTAACTTTTTTTAGCTAGCTTTAGCTAATATTGTTTATATTTTAATTTTCAATTCAAGGAAACGAAGTGAAGTGACGTGTGAGGCAAATATCGTCGTCGGTGTTTTTTTTTTATTATCATAGTCTATATCAAAATCCTTTAGAATAAATGAACAGTTACGAATTATCTTTACTGTTTAAAGAATCTATATATTGGAAATGGCTTAGTAGGTATCCAATGCGCCGTGGTAGCTCAGTGGTTTCGCTTTGAATTAATTATACTCGAGCCACCCGAGTTCAAATCCTCTGGAGCCGACACCAATGAATTAGTCAATTTTAAGCTCCTATATGTTGGTGATTACGATTTAGAAACGTCGTGAGGAAACCTGTTTATTTAGGATTATCCTTCGGTGGTAGAGCAACGCAGCTGTTTCCGCTGCCGAATGTGCCGGCTCGAACCGGATTAGTACCACGACCTCACAGAAAATCGGCGTAAAGTGGAGGTGTTATTGCTTGCGCGTTTCGTCCGGTGAGCAAAGTGGCCGGTTGCCCACCGAGGGAGGAAGAGAAGGGAGGGGCCCGTCTCTTCCTCCCTCACTTCCCTCTATACCTTTTCCTCCATCCCCTCCCCCCTTCTGCTCCCTTCTTATCACTCCTCCCTTCCTCTTTCAAAAATCCGCCCCCTCGAAGGCTCGCAACGCATTTGTAACGTCTGTAATGCTGCAAATGTCTATGGGCGGCGGTGATCACTTACCACTGGTGAGCCGAATGCTTGTTTGTCAGCCTAATACATTAAATAAATTTTGGAAACGATAAAGAAATAATTTCTTAAATATTTTCAAAATGTTCTTAGATCTACAGAGGAGGCCAGCAGTTTCACCTTGTGTTCGTCCTTGAGCTGGCAGTTGAATTTCTGTTGCAGCTCCGTTTTCAGCTTCAGAACGTCCGATTTGCCGCCGTCGGTCACTGGAATAGATAAGAACTGCTTTTAGAATGCTATTGGGCTTTGTTAAACGTGCATTACTGGTAGGCTTTTGCGGTAATTTATCGAAATCTATAAAAGCACTATTCTAAATGAACGCTGCAATAGTCCCATCACTTGAAATGTATAAATCAAGTTTATAAAATGTTTTGAACATTATAAAATCTATTCGACAATATCGCCTTATCGCTTGTCTAGGAGAAGAAAGAAGGTACCCGTTGGCATAAGAGACGTAATAGTTTCCTATAAGCGGTATTTGTGTGTAGCGGAGCTTCTAATTAGCATTGTATTGGTAGTATGCTGTTATGATCAGATTACCGTCGAGTAACTGCTTCCGTGGCCTAGTGATATAGATTCGCCCTTTCATAACGGAGGTCGTGGGTTTGAAACTAGCTGGCAATGACTTTGTGTTGTTTTTAATTTGTTAGATTAGGGCGTTACGGTTAATTTGATCCCGGCTTCTTATCGACGCCATCTAGCGGTGGCTTGGAGAAGTCGTTATTAAGAGGTCCGTTTAATGTTTAATGCTTTCCGGTCGTGTTGGTTATTCGTCCCATTGGGCTATGAGAGAAAAAAGTGTGAGTGCACCCATCCGCGCAAACGCTTGTGCACTTTAACATATCCCGCAGTTGGCTGATCTCTTGTAGATCGGCCGCCGTGGTCGGAGTCGGTCGGGTGGACATTATCATTATTACCGTCGGTGTGCGGGGCGTGGGCCGGTCGCAGCTTGAGCAGCACAGCGTGTCCCGCAGCGTGCGCCGCCCGCAGCGCAGCGGCCGAGCCGAGCGCCCGCACTCGACCTCCGGACATGATCGCTATCCGCTCGCAAAGCGCCTCCATCTCGTCCATACTGCAGTTACATTGGATGAGCGTTATACACGTTCTTTATCCAGTTAGATGACCCGTTTGGCGCAGTTGCCAAGCTATTTGGCTTCGGCGTCGCAGGTTGTGGGTTCGATTCCCACCCGGGACGATATGTACGAACTGTGTAAATATATGTAAGTAAAAAGCCATTTTAACACAAGAAATTCGCAATAACGTTTGTTTGTTGTTTTAAGTTGGTTCTGAGCGTTTGTGACAAACGCTCAGAATCAAAACAATTATATATATTTCGTATAAATATTTGATCAGCGCAGAAATCGAATTTACGAGATACAGCGCCTAAGCCAATAGTTCACCAACAGCGCCAAACGTGTCATCAACATTGGTCAAAGATATATGCCGTAATATTACAAAAAACGTGATACGGCGTAAATAATGTGACGGTTGACACAAAGTGAGAAAGGCGACGCGGAGAGGAAGGTGTAAATGGCGCGAAGATCGTGACGTGACAAGGTGTGAGCAGCGTGACGTGAGTCACAGAGTCCAGGACATGAGACAAAGTAAGAAAGGCGAAGCGTAGAGGAAGGTGTAAGTGGCGCGAAGATCGTGACGTGACAAAGCGTAAGCAGCGTGACGGTGTGCGGAATATGGCACAAAGTAAGAAAGGCGAAACGCAGAGGCAGGCAAAGATCGTGACGTGACAAGGCGTGAGCAGCGTGACATGACGCGACACCTGTGCGACGT